>PVJO010022730.1:17264-27580 GCA_004026905.1 Hystrix cristata | reverse complement strand
ATTAGAAGAAATGCCTTTTCTATTCACTCTCCCAGATGGCCCCCATTTCTGCTGACCTGGTCTCAAGCTGCTGAAACAGGTTGCTCCTTTCTGGCATCACTAGCTTCTGTCTGAACAACATCCGGTAGCAATTCTTTGAGAACAGGCTGAACAGCCCGCTGTATAGCAAGCTCCTGTCTCCATGCCGTTCTGCCTCACCTCAGCCTCATAGCCATGGAGTCATCTGCCCAGGTGAGGAAAACCAGGAATCAAAATAAACATTTCCACCTTTAAGTTCTTATTCTCAGGCATTTTATCACAGCAACAGAAATCCAGCACATTGGGCATATAGGTTTAGTTTGGTTCTCTGTATGTGGAATAACTTTAGATTCTATATCAGATAGTTGAGGTATTTATATTATTAGACATCTGATCTTGTTTAAATCTTGTAGAACATATTAATTGTTTTTTTCAGCATTCACTTGATCTTGTTGGTTGAAGCTTGAAATCTCAACCAAATTTCTGCAGGCTCCAACACTGCATCATTTTCAAAGACTTTGCCATCTTGGGTGGATTTGTCCTTAGTGCACATGGTTCAGTGATTCAGAGACCTGAGAGGTAGTGTCTGTTACTTACATCTCAAGAACTTGGGCACACTAGCTAGTCACTGTGGTGGACTTGTTACTGTGGTCAGTGTGCGGAGGAGTGCCCAGGTGGACTGAGTTATCATGGTTCTGGGTGTAGAGGATCCACCTGCAGATCATTGCCAACACAACATAAAGGAGAATGGGAGCAGAAGACGGGGCAGGCTGTTTCCCAGGAGAAGCTCTGCTGTGGCTGGTTCTCCTGAAGGGAACTTGGCTGTTCTCCTCGCAGAAGGAGCTCAGGGTCTTGTGGTCATTGAGACTGGCTGCTGTTCACTTTAGGGAACTCTGGTCTTCATCTCTGCTGCGAGCATCATATCCTGGTTTAAGCAAAGACTCCTTCAGCCTTTTAGTGCACACAGATGTATGTGGGACAGTGTCGTGGGCTCCCGGCCTTTGACTGGATCTTTCCGGTATGCAGTGCCTAGGTAGATATTCTTTCTGCACTCTTCCTGCATTGGCTTGTATGTGAATGCTGTAACTCGGAATAGTCCTGTACTAAATCCACTCTCTTCCAAGCCATTGACCCTAGAAAAGTAACTTCTACACTTACGTTCATGACTATAGCACCTACAAATTTATAAACGATTTTATGGAGTTGTATGCCAAATATTGCTGTCACTGTGGCTTATAATTAGCTTGAATTTCCCTTTTTGGGAGACTTTAAGTGTCCCGCCATGTTGTGCTTTTCCACAGTATCTCTTGCAGTCAGGCCCAAGCTTGGGATACTGAGAGAGAAAAATAGAAATTGGAGAAATTTGCCCAGTCCTCAAGGTATCAACACTATCTATCAGAGAAGCGAGTCCTTCCCTCAGGGCTGTGCAATCCTATTGACTGAATTCTCCACTAATTTTTCTGAGAGATGACTTAGGCCCTGGAGGTGGGTGATCAGGGAAAGAAAACTAACTGGAGTGGGGTTGATCCTCCATTTCTCCTTCTCTACTATTCAGCTAGAATTAGCACTCTGGGGCTTTCCCTCTTTATATTCATGCCCATTCCAGAATCTCAGGTTATTTTGCACTGGGGCTCGGAAACGTTAGCCTGGGAAGATGGTGAAGTTACCGCAGGTTGTGTGGCACTGCACTGCAGTTCTGATATTGTTCCCTAATCAACTTGTAATTATTGTGCGGTCATCAAACTACTGATCCGCTATTACTACACAGGCGCTGCTGTCATTTGTAGGTGGAGAGACAGGGCAGAATGTGTTTATTTTATCTAACTCTGAAGAGAACAAATAGAGAAATGTAGACTTTCATGTTTTTCTACTAGTAGGGATTGTTATAGTCCACTTGATAATGATAACAGGCTATTTTTCTCTCTTTTATTAGTGTATATTTGCAGTGCTGAAAATTGATGTTCCCTGTGAGGATTTGGTACATGCAAGAAGCATGTCACAGATTTCTATCATTTTTGACATCTTTACCTTTTCACCCTAATTCTGATTTCCTTATATGCATTCTATCGGTCACCTTGTTCCTTTATTAGTAACCAGTGTGTACATTTTCCTGTTATCTGTGTAGCTTTAGTCATTCCATGGTTATTTGGATAAATTACCAATCAGATTACTTCCGTCTCCTGATGTTTTTCTGATCTTCTGTTAAATTTTGGTTAGTTGAACATCTCTTTCTTCCTCTTAGGTTATTTGGTGAGTCATAAATCTTGCCATTTTGGGGTTATGTCTACCATTCAGTCATTGTGAATTTGCTAATTTACAATTGATTATCATAATAGCAAGATATACTATACCTTAATGTCAATTTTTGGAGGACTTTTGTGTTCTAGGATATTGTCAGTTTTACTTAAATTTTCAAATTAATGACACACAAAAATAAAAATATCTCGTTAGCTTTTAGGTTTGGCTTCATAGCAATGAGAATCTCTGACTTTAACATCACCAAAATTTAGCATCAGATACTAGTCTACTAGTAGTACTAGGGCAGTACACGTAATCCTGGTGAATAAAGAGGAGTACTCATAAGGTAGGCTCCATTGACCTAGTTCTCCTGATTTTAGAGCCGAAGAAATCAGGGCATAAGTTTATGTTTACACAGCCAATAAATAATAGACCCATGAGGGCTGATTCCCAGCCTTTGGTCTGAAGATCTGTTTACCTCCTATCATTTATTAGCTTTCTTTTTTTCACTATTTTAAATTAACATTCTCATCTGTCTTGATTTAGCCCTATATCAGTGCAGTCCAGCATGGCCATACTCGCTCATCTTACTAATAATTTTGAGGAAGCTTTAAAAGTTATTTTCATTATCAGTTTTCTAGATCCCAGCATCACATCACGTAGAGACAAGGGTAACTAAGCAGCTATGAGGGATCTCTGGGGACATGACAGGGGCTGGGGAATGGTCGACTCTGAGCTCAGATGCTTAGGAAACGCTCTTAGCAGCCCTCTGGGGATGTAAGAGGTTGCTGCATCTTTCTCATGGACTGAATTATTCAGTCTATCATTCTGACATCTACTCAATCTTAGTTACATTGCATTTGAGGATTTCCTCCTCAAAACATTAATGTGAACTGTAAAGATGGACTCAATAAATTTGTCATAAAATATTCATGGTTTAAATGATAGGTAAATATTTTGGTTGGTGGTCTCCCAGCTCTCACTGTACTGCAGAAAATGCGGGGTCTTTGCCCGGAAGGTAGTAGTATAAAGGAGATCCGAGGTGTAATATTTAGGCTAATGAGACATGCATACATTTTTTTTTTCTGTTATTTCAAAGAGGAAGATGTTGTATGTGAAGGAAATAGGAATATGTGCTTAGGTTGAATATTTCTAGAATGTACTGTGCTCACATTGCTTTTTCTGTAAGGTCTGTTTTTGTCTTTCTTCCAACACATTTCATATAATAAAGTAGTTCTTTGTATTTATTTTTATTCTTAACTGATGCACTGAAGTGTAAATATGCATATCAACATAGTACAGTGTAATGTTAAACACATGTATACATTACAAAGTTTATCTCCTTAAACATTTATCAGTTCCTCATGATGAAAATTTCAAAGTCCTTTCTGTTGGCTTTTGAAATCTACACTATGAAATTGTTATCTGTAGTCACCACACTGTGCAACAGTACTCCAGAGCCCCTAGCTTCTATCTAGATGTATTTAGTACCCACTGGTCAACATTTCTCCACCTCCCCCCACAACTGTCCCTCATCTTTGGTGACCTTCTATGAGATCAATTTATTTTTCGGACCCACATACGAATTAGATTATGTAGCACTTGGCTTTTTGTGTCTGATTTATTTCGCTTAGTAGAATGATAGCAGTTCCATCTGTACCATTGCAAGTGACACTATCTCATAAGTTTAATGACTGGATTGCACTTCACTGAGCTTGAATGCCACGTTTTCCTTATCAGCTGATGGACACTCAGGCTTTTTCCACTTCTTGACTCTTGTGAATATTTCTGCAGTACACATGGGGATGTGGATGTCTCTTTGATATGACTAGTTTAATTTCCTTTTCACACTTACACAGGAGTAGAATTGCTGCCTCAAATGGTATTTTTACTTTTTAATATTTTGAAGAAGTATGAGATAGCGAAAGTGGCCTTTTGGGCTTTCCAATACAAGTCTTATACATTGATAAAAAAGTAATTGAATTTTATCAAAAATAAGTTTATGCACTAAAAAGCCACCCATTGACTAAGGGAGCATCTATTAATTTGCTCTTTAGCATTAAATGTAAAGCTAAATAAAAACCTTTTAAAGCAAAAATTATGTTTCATGACATTACAAAGCAAATTTAAATACTTCACAATAATAACTGAGGACAAAATCCCTTGTTTTTAAAATTGGGAGTATAATATGCAGCATTCAGTCATAGCATGCAGCCACTAGAAATGACAGAATGGAAACACACAAATGATCTGAACTCACACCATTGTGGATGCGGGTCACAGGATTCCTATGTGGCTGTAGTTCTGTGGGGATGCTGGGCCTGGAAAGCAGGAAGGAAAGATGGCCTGAGGAATAACTATATTAATGTACTAATATTTTAACAATATGTCAAGAAAGTATAATTCAGAACAGAAAAGCATACAACTTGGATTTCTAAACAATATTAGAATCAGAGCACTCTATAACCATTAGAACATATTTCCCCTGACAATTTCTGCTTGCTCTTATATGGAAACCCTATCCAATCATGAACAAACATACACTGTTGATATTTTATTTGCATATAGTCCTAGACTTCATAGAAGGATAGTAAACTGTATCTATTTTAAGCAAAAATGACTTGCAAGTAGTTTTATAACAGAAAAAGTGATCCAAAGTTTGATCAACATCACATACCAATTTGGTATGATAACAGACTGTAAGAAATAGAACTCAAAGTTTGTTTTACATTTTTATACCCATTTGATGTCCATTAAGGATCCTAAAATATAAAGTTAAATGGATTCAGCATTAAAATTCTATGATGCTTTTCAAAATAATATAAAGATAATGTACTACATAGATTTGGGGTTCATTAACATTAAAAAATGAAAGAAGTTATATATTTTCTTCCTTGAAATGATACATTTAAATAGTACCATTTCTTCCTTTAAATGGTACATACTTCCACCAAATATGATTATTTCTCACAATAAAGAAATCAAGCCAAACAGAATCATTTTTGTTTACATCTCATTTATTAATGATATAAAGCTTTACACAATGAACTACTATAAATTTTACCAAATATGAAGATAAAACCTGTATTTGTTTGTTGTTTGTCTTTATGCAGTAAGGAAGAAGTGTCGATTATTTGTCTCTAAATTCGTGTGCATTTGTTCAGTCTTCTTCTTGCTTTGCTAACTAGGGGGAAGAATTAGGCAAGTGTGACTCACACTTCTTCAGACATGGACCACAAAATAAAAATGTATTTTACTTTTTTCTTTCCCCCATGTAGAGATGGAACCCAGATACCTGCACTCACGAGGCAGGAATCATGTCCCTGAGCTTAGTCTCTTTCCTTCAAGCTGGATTCAAACAGCAAATAGACCACAATGAACACATCCCTATGCACACGATGTGTGGCCCATAAGGCTGTATCTTTTCAACTGAGATAAATAGACACAACATCACGTGAATTAAGCAATAGAATTGTTCCAGGACCGTGGAAGATTTGTCTACGTACCTGCCTCTGTTAAACTTCTCCATCTCCCCTAAAGCCAGTGATTATCTTGCATTTCATAGTAATTGCTTTCTCACTTTTCTATTGCAATTTTACTGCCTGTGTGTATTTCTAAGTAGCGTAATATACTTTTCTATGTGTTTTTACCCTCCTTTTAGATAAATGGTATTATATGCAGTGTGCTTGTTATCTTTTATTCAAGGTTTTGTTTGTGAGATTCATTTGTGTTAATGTTTGTAGTTGCCATGTATTACTGAAGAGTATATCAGTGTTTAATTATATCATTGTACTTTCACTGTTTTGAATGTAAATGGCCAGTTTTTAAAAGATCGATATATAAATAATGCTGGTAAGAATGATCCTTATGGTATTTCTAAATGCACATGTATAAACATTAGTCATAAATATATATCTGATCGTACAATATATGCATATGTGAGTGTGTGTGTGTGTGTGTGTGTGTGTGTGTGCGCGCGCACGGGCAGGCAGGTGTTTATGTGATTAAACGTGACTCACGCTAATCGCTTTAAGTAGCTGAAGGCTGTTGATAAATAGGTGTCCTGATGTACGGACATAAGAGGAGCCTCACCAGCTTCAGTCAATCACTATAAGCCAAGTTCTACTGTAGCTAAAAGTAACTGCAACATTTCAGTGGTTAGAAACAACAGGGATCAGTTTTTCACTCTCTCCTCAGGCATCATCAGCTGTGGCTTGTGAGTCCCATTACCAACGTGCCTCTTCTGGGATGCATGCGCATCATCATCAGGGATAATAATGTCCATCTCAGCAAATAGGATAAAGAGCACGGGGACTTTTTTCTTTACCCAGAACAGCACATTATCCCTGCTCATGGCCGATTAACCAAGACAAGTACAACCAGCCCTCCTGATTTCACTGGGGTGTTTGCTTCTATTTACTCAAGAAGGGAATTCTATAGAGGGGACCTAGTGCTCAACCTGTCAGTCTCGCCTGGTGATGCTTCCAGCATAGCTGTGTTGCAGATATTTAATAAACTCTGTGTTTAAGAGAATCATCCGTTTACGGCAGCCCTCCATCATGCTTATTTTCTACAAGTAGCTTAGATTTATTTATTTTTATTGTCGTTGTATTGTAATTTCAAAATAAGGAGCATTAAAGAATTTATGATAGAAATGAAAGTCCATCATAAAAAAGGCAACTAAAACCGAGCAGTTTCATATAGCTGGTTTGAAATGTCACATTTTAAATTTAAAAATCAAGGATATAAAAATTAAGTTTAGATGCGAATTTCTTACTGCTGCTGCACAAAATGCAGGATTGTCTGGAATATGTTTTGACATTCTGTTGAGATGAGAATAAAAGAAATAAGATGTAAATCAACATACTTATTCCAACAAAATTACTAGCATATTATTGCTAATGCTCAATATATGTAGAGTTTAAAATCGTGTAACATAAAGTTGAGAGTCATGAATATTCACATATTTAAATGCAAAGACAGAAATATTCTCTAAAATAAAGCAGTTTAAATGGCTAAACATGATCAATACAGTTCAGGCCATAAAACATAAAAGCAATAAAAGCTTCTGGAAAACTTTACCAAAGAGTACTGTGTAAATAAAGTAGCAAAAAAATTAGAAAATACATTAGAAGTTTTTTTCGTACTTTGCTAGAAGGGAGTTATAAAATGAAATACTTGCAAAGTTTGTTGGACTTTATAATAAAGTTGCCAAAATAATTTCAGAGAGGAAGTCTGAAGAGCTAACTAAAGTTTAATATATATATGACATTCTCCCCAAAATAAGACCTTGCCAGAAAATAATTAGCCTTAAAAATTAGAGATCAAAAATGCCAACCCTAGTTAGCCTACCCTTGGCTTTTCCTATCACCACTCTTCTCTGCTTGGTGGCTACTCTGTAAGGCAGGTAAAGCAGAGAGAGGCTGATTAGGGCTGCCATAGTTATCTCTAGGTTTCAAGGCTGATTATTTTCCAGCTAGGACTTATTTTCAGGGAAAGTGGTTATATGCTTCAGTCTACTACTATTTATGGCACAAATAAAATTTTCTCTTGATGGTACATTAAGATATGAAAATAAAACAGTTAAGTAGTTTCTCATAATTTTATCTTTACTACTATGCTTCAAACAAAAAGAAAAAAAAAAACTTTAAGGTATTTGGAAATTTGAGAAGTCATGAAAAGAAGGGAAAGCATGTTGTGTTTTTGCTGGGACAAAAGCAGTTTGGAAGTTCAGCAGTCTGACACATTCACTCTAGTGGAAATTGTGAAATGTGAGTACTTGAACATTTGAAAAAAAAAAATAAAGAAATAATACCAGATACTTGTGCACAGGTCTATAATGTGGCTGATTTGGAGACTGAGCAGGAGGATAGAAGGTTCAACACCAGCAGGGCCATTTTTGCAAGGCCGTGTCACCACAGCAAAAATTTAAATAAGGGTTGGGGGATGGCCACGTGTTAAGGAGCTTGCCCGCCATTCTCTAGGTCCTGGGTTCCAGTCCCAGCTCTGACAAGAAAATAAGCATTGCTAAAGTCCTCACAATGTCCATGAACTTTACGAGAAATTTGCTGCTACCTAAACTAACTTTAATTGGATAAGTGATTAAAATAATGAATACTTAAAAGTAAAAAAAGGAAACTATGAAATTTAACTGTATTAATTTTCTGTTGCTTCATAAAAAATACTGCAAAACTTATTGTTTGGACGAATTTACCATTTTTCATTTGTGTAGATTAGCAAAGTGTTAAACACCTCTCACTGGACTCAAAGGAAACTGGCGAAGGGATTGATCGCTCCAAGCCTGGAGGAGAGAAACTCTTTCCTTCACCTTCCTGCGCCTGCTCACATTCTTTGCCCCTAGTTCCCCTGAATAGTCGGACTTGATGTGACAAAATGTGACTGATATTGCATTTTTGACCTCCCCCTAACTCTTATTCTCTGTCTTCCTCTTTGATTTTTAAGGACTCACATGACCGTTTGGGGGCTGCCTATATAATCCAGGATGATCTCCCTATCAGAAGGACCTTCATTTTATCACACTAGTTAAGTCCATTTTGCCATGTAAGGTAACATTCCTACAGGTTCAGGGCAATAAGAAGTGGGCATCTTGAAAAGGAGTGGACTGTTACTCTGCTACTATACAAACAGAAAAATATATATTAAAACATTATGAAGTTCAAGAGAAAATTGTCAAAACATACAATGTGTTTGATAATAGCAGTTAATAAAATTATATCCAAGATAGGCAAGGGGGCACATGCCTGTGATTCCCTTATTTTGGAGGTTGAGACAGGAAGACTGGGAGTTGGAAGGCAGGTGGACAATTTAGCAAGATGTGCCTCAAAATTAGATGAAGCTTGTCAAGGGGGTGCACACATGCTGGTGCACAACTGTGATCGCAGCATTGTAGGAGGGTCACAGTTCTAAGGGCAGGTGAAGCAGCCTAGCAATTTAGGCAGCTCTGTTGCCAAAGGCAGGGAGGAGCTGGGTATGCCAAGTATGAATGTCCTGACTGCAATCCCCAGGGCCACAGCAGATGGAGAGAGAGAGAGAGAGAGAGAGAGAGAGAGAGAGAGAAGGAGAGAGGGAGGGAGGGAGGAGGGAAGGATAGAAAACAAAGGAAAGAACCAAGATATACCATGTACAGGTACAAATTAACTACAATGAATGTGATCACTATGTATATCTACAATGTATCAACACATGTTCTCCGTAAAGATAAATAAATAAATAAAATAAAAGTAAAATTTAAAAAAAAAGGAAAGCAAGGAAGCAGGGGATGTAGCTGAGTCATAGAGTCTGTGATACAAGGCTTCAAGTTCAGTCTCCAGTAATGAAAACAACAACAACAACAAAATGACATTTACTACGTTATAAAATACTATTAGAAACTGGGAAGTGGGCTGAGGGCGTAGGAAGGTAGAACAGAGGCGAATGCATGTAATGGAAATACTCTATGGTGAATCCTTGTAATGTACAGAATGAAAATATATTATTAACTATAATAAAAATAAGTATAAATATTAAAAAATGGAAAACAAATAGAATGATCTGACAAGTGAATTTTATAGCTTGGTGATGAAGATTTTTAATATAACAAAAATGAAAAAGTATCTTTAAATATAAAATTTAAGAATCTTAGAGTTTGATATGAATAATATTATTGATTTTTAAGAGAAATTATATTCTTGTTGAATCTAAAGCATTGTTTTAATGAGAAAGCCATTAGGAAGTTTGAAATAGCTCCTGTTTCAAATTGCTACTCAAACTGATTCATCTTGTAGGGACTTACTAAAAATATGATGAAACAAATGATCATTACAATATTTTTTTTAGAAATTAGCCATAAATATAAGAGTAGAAAATAATGTTATTATGCTTTTAAAATTATTAGATAATTCAGAAAATACATTTAAAGTATTATTAATATATTTACTCCCTTTAACATTCAAGTAATAAAAAAATATAACATCATTCCTGATGTTACTTAGTATCAACTCCATATAAATTTATACTTGTTTAATTATTTGAAATCTCTGTTCTCTCTCTCTCTCTCTCTC
>PVJO010022730.1:0-17164 GCA_004026905.1 Hystrix cristata | reverse complement strand
TGCCATTTTATTTGAGCTGTGAATTGTTTAAGAATGTAGTTTCCAGCCATAATAGCTTATTAGTTTCTGTTTTTGATGTTGCTTTCCCAAGTGAGTAGATCTGATAAGGATGAGATGTAGGAAAATGCTTGATGGTTTTGTAGAAGTCCCTCATGGATGAATATGTAGGGAATTCTAGAAAACTCTATAGATACTTGTAAAGAATGCATGTTTTCTAACTTTGGTATGTGATCGTTTCATTTATATTAGATTAACGTTTTTATATTTGTGGTCTATATGGTCCATTCATTAGTAATTTCTGCCTTATGATCTATCGAAATTTGTGAAATATGCACGTTGCAATTAGCTAGGGACTGTGAATTTATACATTTCTCTTTATCCAAAATAAAATCACTGTTTGCCTAAGTGCTTACTTAGCCATACAAAACAC
This sequence comes from Hystrix cristata, assembly GCA_004026905.1. Lineage (NCBI taxonomy): Eukaryota > Metazoa > Chordata > Mammalia > Rodentia > Hystricidae > Hystrix > Hystrix cristata. Next base: position 16,734 of record PVJO010022730.1, on the reverse strand, counting down.
GCAGTTAGGAGACTATATTTGTTGTCTTCCCATCTCATTGCAAACATTTTTGCTTCTTATATATAAAGAGTTCTATATGTAGAATATTTATATATTATCCCTCTTGCATATTCTATTAAACACGTTTATATATAATATCAATGTAATATTTTCCCATAATATATTATGCCAATAAATTATGTTAATATAACATTATGAAGCGCTTGCATGTGGCTAGATGGACATGAACTATATCCCATCTCAGTGCCATTCATCTATATGCATTCTTTGACAGAGAATGACAGACGTATGTATGTATTCAACTGTAGCAAGAAAGAATTTTATACACAGATCGGCCATCTGGTAGCAACCCTGGTAGTTTGTAGCATGCAAGTTGAGAACCACTGGCATGGACGCTTGTAACTCCCTGCCAACTGCATAGCCCCAGAGTGCCTCATTATTTTTATACAATTAGAACATTTATGGTGGAGAGAGTATTTTAGAGGAAAAGAAAAATAAGCCTACTAAAATAATTCAACAAATTCAATACTGTGTACAGCTCATGGAAAAACAAGTGAGGTGAGTAACAATTATTAATGCAGTTCCCTTTTTTCCTTCCTTCTGTCCCTCTTTCCTCCTTCTTCCCGTCTTTCCTTTCTTCCTTCCTTCTTTCCTTCCTTCCTTCTTTCTGTCCTTTTCTCCTCCTTCTTCCCCTTCCTTCCTTCCTATTTTCCCTCCTTCCTTTGCTGTTCTTTCTTGAAATTCCGTCTTGATACTGCATTTTCATATTAAACTCGTGTATTTAGTTATAATTTTAGAAACACCATGTATTTTATCCTGGAATGGGCCCGCTTCTTACTTCTACTGGGAATGGCTTGGCGCCAGGGTCCCCTGTAGCTGGCCTCGTGCTAGAAAGGGCGAGTATCTACAATCTTCCTCATGGAGCAAGCAGATGGGGCCGTGGGTACTAGCCCGGATGGGGATCTGCGGGCTTGATCATGGCGCCTCGGGCCTTGGGAATTGGTCCAGCACTGACGTCTGCCAGGGTAGACCTTGGGTCCTGTGTCTGCTGGGGCAGTTCTGCCCTTGAGTTTCCTGGAGCTGACCTGTTTCTGGGGCCGGCTTTGATCTGGGCACTGAGGGGCTGGTCGGATACTCGCGGGTCTGAGCGATGGCTTGCTGCTGGAGGCCGCTGAGCCTGGCCTGCAGCCAGTGTCTGCCAGGCCACCTGGGGCTAGGTAAGAGCGGACTGCTCTGGAGCCCATCCCGGAACCTGGTAAGCATGGACAGTCCTGGAAGCCAGGATCGGGGCAATGGGCTCCGGGTGAGACAAGTCTGGACGCTGGATTGGAAGCCCCCAGGGCTGGCGGAGAGAGGCCGTTCAAGGACAGCGCTGGAGTCTCAATGCACAAGCGCCCGCCTGGTGTTCGGGGTCAGAGGTGCTGACCCGGCACTGGGGGGCGGCTCGGCACTGGACCGGCCCTGCGGCCGGCATCCGCAAGGGTCAACCTCAAGTCGAGGTGTGCAGGTGCTGTGTGCTCACAGACTCCAGGGGCTGGCCTGGTGCCTGGACAGGAGGAATGTCTGTGGCCAGGGAGATCAGAGCAGGGCTGGGTTCAGTCTGAGGCCACCGAGCTCAGACTGACGGTGAGACAGGCAGCGACTGGGTCCTCTGCACGGTGGGTCTCTGAGCTGAGTCCCGGCCTGGCGTCGGGGCAGCATCCAGGTTCCGCAAACAAGGCTCGTCCCGGAGCCAAGCGGCCTGCGGCCCTTTGCTAGGTTTCACTGAGACTCACCGAGACGGCTCTGTACTGAGGTCCAAAGCAAAATCCGTTGCACACTTTGTACCTTCCACATGGATGTCATCTCTCACAGCGATGTCTGCCTTTGCTAGAAGTGTGGGTAACAGGAGACTGTCCTTCCTACCTTCCTCCACGCATCTTTTCCTCATTTCTTTGCCACAACTAGGGACACTAATCTCCCATCTGCTTTCCTTTTTTGTAAAAGTCTTTTCATTCATGGGCAGTTGTTTAAACTGATGTATCTGTGGGGTTATGAACACTGAAGAGCCACTTCTTGCTGACATCTGTCTTCTGCTTTTGAATTTCCTTAAGAAAAAATAATATCTTTGAGTTTTAAATCAGGGTCAAGACATGGCAATGAAAGCCCTTCTGATTCTTGTCTTCAGGACATACAGTACCTGCACAAGACGCACAGCGAAAAGGAGGTTCTAGCCCTACGTGAGCCCCTTGAGACTTGTTTCTAAATACTCTAAACCTATCAGCTCATTTGCTCTTTACAAGAACATTCTGTGCTAGACATTAATATATCGACCAAAGAAAAAACTAAGATAAAAGACACAAAATTGGACAATTTTATACACACCACACACACATACACACAGTTAGAGAGAGAGAGCTCCTGGTGGAATCTAAACCCACCTAGTTTATTTTAGGGATCCAGGATTTAACCTCCAAATTACAGGAAGATTTTAGGAATAAAGAAAAATCCACGGAAATTAAACAATAATTCCTGAAAACATCAACTTTCAATACCATTCAGCAAATTTACTAGTAACTTTACAAACCAAGTCATGGTAATTTTTAGTAACTGTACACGATACAAAAAATCTATCACTGAAATTTAAGTGTCTCTAAAGATTTCACGTAAACCTATATTTTTCCTTGTCAGGTACCAATCCACTTCCTTATATTCATTTTTTCTTTAGGTAAGAATAGGTGCTATGAGAGGAAAGATGGACAGATAAGTAGAGACTTTAACAAAAATTATGGAGCATCTTATTTCTTATTTTTCATACATATTTTTATGAAGACTTGTGCAATTGAATAACTCAAATTCTAGTTTTTCTTCTAAAGAAAGACTGAAATATGTGAGCAGATGTGCATTTTTTTAGCTCACTGAATGTTTATATTTCATTATTTAAGGACAAGTACAAAATAGTGATGTGTAGTGTATGCCATATTTGGTCAAAATCTAGGTTTCTGCTGTGTTTCTATAATTGGAAATAATAGTGCGAGGAAAATATACAAAATAATGTTGGCTCCTATGATATAGTTTCCTATATTAAAATGAGATGATAGGATATGAATGCAGTAGAATTCTATTTTCCCTAGGTCTATCTTTTCCTGGGATAGAAATATAATACCTTATGTAGACTGATTTCTAAATTATTTATTTCATTTTATAATTTTACAAGCATATATTTTCTGTGATCCTTCTTGCTGTGGTCTAATACTATAGATTTCCAACCCATTTACTGATGCTTCAGTCTGCCCACAATATATATTGTAAATTGAATTATACGCTTCACTTTGATATGTCAAAATTTCTTCCAAACACTTTCTAAAATTTAACCTTATTTTTATGCTCAGCAAAATATAAGTCAAGAAAGAATCCCTCAAGAGCTTAATTTAAACCTGAGGGTGTTCATACAATATATAATGAGGGGGCAATGACTTGACTCTGGGTGGAAGAAGTAGAGTAAGGACATAGTGCTAAAATTTAACAGAACAAAATAAATTACCTTTAAGGTCTTATTTAATTTTGGAATATGAATTTCAGACATACCTGAGGCTATTTCAATGCAGACTATGGATTCTTCATGGAATTATTTTTAAAAAACAAACATGAAGGAAGAGAACGCTGCATTACGTGGGAAGAATTACACTGCCTAAATTTCTATTCCGTTGTCATGACAACCCCCATATTTTGGATAATATGTAGACTACTAAGTATTGAACTAAATATGCTTTAATACAGATCCTAACATTTAGGGAGACATTTTCTATTAGAACTCTTCTCAAGGACTGCAAGTTTATTATGCTTCAACAAGTAACCTGTCATCCTTACGCTAGTCCTTTGGATAAAAAACTATGTGAGAAAAACATGAGGATCATTCTGTAATATTGCAGTTCAATGATAGTTTTTAAACTGCCAAGTACTTCAACTATCAGCAGATACTTGAGTCCCATTTGTGGAATCTGTTGGCCAGCTAGCATCCCTAGTGACTACACATGCATCACTTCTACTGGGAAGTTTCTTCAGACTGCAGAAATTCTGAACTTGAGAAAAAATACTCTCAAAAATCTTTCTGCGGTCATTTTTGAACATTTTTTCTTTTGATGTTATAGGTTTAAAATATCTTTGAGCTCATTGTCCTTAAAATCATTTAGGCCAGTTTATATTTGACTCAAGTCCTCAAGATACTGGATAAATAATACAACTCCCAGCCACTCTGTTCACACAGATAATGAATAATATTTATCCTGTCTTGAGTTTTTGAATGTGTAAGGTTTTCTATATCGGTCTTGATCAGAGTTTAGAAAGTACTCACTTTTCACAATTCCATGTTTGCTCAATTCAGAAATACTCAGTTTATAATTGTTTATAGTTGCAGGTATATAAAATGGTAAGTTGTGTGTGAGATAACATAATAGAAACTATCACAAATTTAAAACAAGGATCTGAGTAGGAGAGAGCAAACGTGGGTATGTGCCACATTACAATGAACCTTGAGTTGCTCATTCAAATACTTAAGACTTATCTGGGTAATGAATTACTGAGGAGTGTTGAGCACCTGAGTGAGAGTAATCCGTATTGGTGTCTAGTAAGAATCAAGTTTCCTTAATTATATGAGAAACTAACTAAAAGTAACACTTCCAACATGTTATAATATTTAAAATGATTCAAAATACACTTAATCAAAAAGAGATAAAATATTGTGTATCTTATATGATTATACACTTTATTGTAAGAAATCATCTAATGTTTTCTAAAATTATAATCAGTCAACTCTTTTGTCTTCAGATAGTCATCATTTTATACTACAAATTAAAGATATGTATGTAATTGTCTCAATGAAGATCAGCCACTTCTAAGTATTTTAAGTAAAAAGAATTTTGGGTATTAAGGCTGAGAAAGTTTGGGATTTTTAAAATACACTTATGAGATAGTTGGACTTTTGCTTTAAAATACACAAATTGTTGAAAAGACCATTGAAGATAGAATCCTTTTAAACCATAGTTTTTTTACGAGAAGACATTAGCAAAACTTCATCTGTGAAGCACACAGCCTCTAAAGGCTTCATTATGTTAACTCATTTCATGTGTCTGAGAAGTAATTCATATTTACATGAAATTACAGAAGTGTTATTCTTTTGTGACAGTTCCCACCCCAGAAGACAAAGCTATGTCCTGGCACAAGGTGAATGAAATGGCTGTTTGGTCAAAACAAGTCAGAATACATGGCAGAAACAGACATCACACATGAGCAATAAATTACTGCCATATTAGCTACTAAATCCTGAAAGAAATTCTTTTATGGTGCTCTTTAACAGCTCTGTTAGAAAATAGAAATCAATTTCGCTACATTAATTTATGGCCAATTGAGTCACCAGAAAATGTAATTAATTGTGAGCAAAATACTGAGATCCAGGCTCTGTCTAGCTCTGTTACAGACAGTTGACACGGGGGTGATAGATATCCTTTTGTTTTGGCCTTGGGGAATGTTTTCGTTTTTCTCCAGTGATGCAATAGAAATATCAAAATCAGCATAATATTAACTATGCTATGTTTGTTTGTTTTTTTTTCCTAATACTATTTTAAGAATAATTATGTTTCACTAAGTCTTTCTTGGCAGATCTAAATCAGTTAAATTTGTTGACTGATGTGCATAATTAACAAAATTAAAGTCCCGATTTCAGTCTCCACAAGGTCCAGTTACCTTTCCACTGCAAGTGTCATCCTTATGTAATAAATTGTACTTAGCCATAATTTTGGGAATATGTTTTCCAAATACATTCTCTTGTTCATAACAGAAGTTACAAACTACATGAGATTCAAATGATCACCTTTTTATGGAAAAGAAAATGCATGGTATAATTTCTCATATTGGCCAGGTTATTAGTAGTCTGATTTTCCATTCAAATTGAAATATATTTTAAGAATAATTTTTTACAATATTTAATTTTTTTCTTTATTTGTTTCATGCTACATTCTCATCTTACTCTCATATTATATAAAGCATTACTTGTAAATTTCTTGTTATTTAAAATACATTGCAATCTTAGCAATGTATTGATAACACTTTATCAATGTAGATTCATCTATAGGTTCTTGAATTATGTAAACACAAATGTAGTTTAATCTGTAAACACAATGAAGGTTAATCTGTGGGTTGAATTATGTAAACACAATGTAGGTTAATCTGTAGGTTCTTGAATTATGTGAACACAAATACAATAAAAGGCGTATAATATGGTCAGACATATTTTCTCTCACACATATTTAGCTGCTTCTTATCAATAAATATAGACATTGTGTGTATCTTTGGGTCAGAAACGTATCATCCAAAGAATGTAGATTTTAGGTTTATGCCTAATTGTGTTCCACTCAATTTTTATATTAACGCTCCATTCTCAAAATCAATAGGGTAAGTATCTCTAGCTCATGCACATTAAGCACCGAATTCTTCAGTTATATTTTTTCCACCAAATCTTCCATTCTAACAGCCACTCTTTCATCTTCAAATTACAGTAAGTCTAATGTTACTGTTACATATAACATTTGTAAATGCGTATGTAAGTACATACATATATGGAGAGAGTGAAAGGGTGAGGGAGTGCTTATTGGGAAATGCCTAGCAAGGTGCAATTAAGTAAACACATACTTCTATTATTTCTTTTATTTGGATATCATAATAATTATACTCCTCACATTTAATTCATTGAATAATTGCTTCATTCTGCATATAACTTCCATCAAAAACATATTCAGTGTTACCTCACTTCACAAACTTAATTCATTCTATGATTTCAGAAAAGATGGCCGCATTTGCATTTGTGTGGGGAAGATGGCCACAGTGGTGTTTTTCCCCTGATGCAGAATTTGTAAACAAACACAAAATTTTGCCAAACACTTCTGTTTGCAAACCAACTGAAAGTGTTTATGAACCAAGGTATCACTGTATTTTTGATCTGTTCAATGCAGATAGTGTGCTACCTATAAGAAAATCATTACTGATTGTCTCATGTATCAGTCAACTTTTCTAATGCTAGAACAAAGTGCTAAACACCCACAACTTAAAGGAAAAGAGCTTTAATTTGGCTCCTGGTTCTGGGATTTCAGTCCATGATCATCTGGCTCCAAAGCAGAAAAGGCCTGAGGCAGGAGGATCACTGCAAGTCTGAGGCCAGCCTGGGCTACATAATGAGTTCAAAACCAGCCTCAAGTACATAGAGAGACCCTGCTTCAAAAAACATGAAAAAAAAGAAACAAAAGAAAAGGCCCTGTGGAGAGGAACAGTCGGAGAAAGCTGTAGAAATCATGGAATCCAAGCAGTAGAGAGAGAGAGAAGGGAGACGTTTAGGAAAGAATATTCCCTTCCAGCCCTTCCCCCTAGTGATCTGCCATCTAGTCACACGTCATCTTCCAATAGCACGTGACCTCATCAGTGGATTAATTAACTGATGAGTACAGCACTTCAATAATACAAAGGTAAATATCACCTTCCAAAAGCTGTATCTCTGAACACATGAGAATTTAAGGGTCATCTTATATCAAAAATATAGTATTCTACGCCTGACCCTAAAGGCTTATGTCTATTTCAATATGCAAAATGTATTTAGTCCATCTTTAAGAGTGGCCAAAGCCTTCAGAGTGCCAGCATTGCTGAAAAGTCCATCTTCAAAATCTCTGAGACTCATGGCAAACTGTTTGAGCTCCTTCTACAAAACAAAAAGACAAACAAAAAACCAAATAGAGGATCTCCAATGATTCCCCTTTTTAAAGAGGGGCAAAGTATGAGAATTACAACAAAGACTGAAAAACAACTGGGCAAACAATAAGTCCTGTAGGTCCACATCCAGTACCAGGCGCAGGTTGTAGTGAGATGTGAATTCCAAATGGCTTGAGCAGCCCTGACACTGCAGCCTTCATTCTTGCTACCCACGTGGTCTCTCTCTCTTGCTCTGGCTACGGTCACTGTCTGCAGCTTTTCTCAGGAAATGTTCTACATCCTGGCAACTCCAGCTTCCTGGGCTGTTCACTGCACCTTTGTCTTTACTCTCACGACGTCAGCTACTACCCTCTGAGCAACACACTGTTTTGCCTCCCAGACTTACTTCTGAAATCTGAGTGTAAGTCTGTATGATACCATAACTCATGTATTCTTCATATCTGTAACATTAGTACCGTATGAAAGATGCTAAAGTCTGCCACTAGTTGGTGCAGGAGGTTAGCTCCCTGAAACAAGTCTGCAGTGGCCCTTGAGTAAGTGGATGGCTGAACTTTGTGCAGGGGTACACTTCCCCAGGCATCAGCCCTGCCTGAGCAGGATGCCTTGGGGGTTCTCTTCTGAAAGCAAGTCTGCCAAAGAAGATCATCCTTTTAAATCCTTGATCTTATGATTCATAGAGTCTGACTATTTCTTCAGTTGCCCTGAGGGCATTTCCCCTATTTTCTTGCTGTGCAATACTTGACTTCTTGTTTTTTTGCAGATTTTATATATTTTCATTAAAATTTATCCAAAATTACACAAACTTACCAGCCATTGCACAAACTTGGTTTCTTTTTAATACTAGTTTTAAATTAAAAACAAAACAACAACAACAACAACAACAACAAAACAATTCTGCTCTTCTTAGCTGCAAATTTCTGGCCGAGTTGCAAGTTTTTCAAATCATTCTGCTTTGTCTTTTTTTTCTTTTAATTTTATTTTAATGGTACATTTTCGATATACATATTGATAACATTCATCATTGGGGATTTGTACCTGTACATGCTATACCCTGTTGCTTCTTTTTTTCCCGTTCCCCTCCCCTCACCCCCTCCTCCCTCCCTATTTACAAAAGCTTTGCTTCCATTTTTTCCTTCCATTTCTTACTTCTCTTGTCCCTCTGCTGCTTTCCCCCTCCCTTGTTCCCTTTCCCATTTGGACACTTTCTTCCCTTTCCCAATATAATACATTTGAAGTGTAAATAAACACTCTGCTTTGTCTTTTGGCACTGATTCTCAATATAAATATGGCTAAAAACAGCCAGCAGTATCCACATAACAGCTTGAATGTCTTGAATTTTTTCTGCCATATGAATTAGTTCACCACCCTTAATCTCAGTATTTCACAAAGTCTCAGCATGTGGGTAAAATGTAGATGAGTTCCTTGCCAGAATGTGACACACACGACTGCCGGTCCTGTTCCCAGTAGAGTTCTTATTCCCATCTAAAATCTCATGAGCCTGGCCTTGACTGTCAGCATTCATATCAATATTCCAGTTTCCTCAGCTCCAACTAGAATCACCCATCAAGCTCTATTAAAGCATTCTGTGGCTTCTCTAACCTGCATCTTCTCCCGGGGTTGGGGATTTAGCTCAAGTGGTAGAGTGCTTGCGTAGCAAGTGCAAGGTCCGAGTTTGAGTCCCAGGACCACCACCCCCAAGAGATATTTAAAACTCCTACCACAAATGAGTTCTAAAGGTTTCTAAACTACATAGACAGGTACAGCCACAGCAACGGACCTACTCTCAGCACCAATTTCTTGTGTTAGGCAGCTGTACCATCCCTGGAACACAATATCTAATTTAAAGGAAGAGTCTCATGTCTCACGCATTTTGGGAGTTAGAAATGTCATGGCAAAAGGGTATGTCAGAAGAAAGATAAACTGCCTCATTGCAGACAGGAAATAGAGAAGGCAGGACCCAGGGACTAGAATCCTGTGCCATGCTCCCCAGGAACCACCCCTCTACTTAAATCCCAGCCCCTAATAGCACATGAACTCATTAAGGGATTAATTCACTTATTAATAGTTGAGATTTTTGGAAGACATTTTTTATCTAAACCATAACACATTCTATTTGTTTTTAAATTTTATTTTCAATCACATCTAATATTTTTGACTTCTATAAGCTTCTATTTTTTGTTTATTTTATTTTTTTAAAATTTATTTATTTATTTATTTTAAACCAAGAACATGTATTGGTACATTCTACATACAATGGTCACATTCATTACATTTATTCTGCACCTATACATGATACATCTTGGTTCTCCCGCCCTCCCCTGCCCCTCCCCTCTGCTCCCTCCCTCCCTATTTACAGCAGGTTTATTCATCATTTTCCATATTTTCCCTTTCCCCTCTCTTTCCCCTGTTGCCTTTCTGCTTTTCCCCTTATTTCTTTCTAGTACTCCTCTCCTCTGCACACCATCCTCCTTTTATATAATATCTATTACACCTCTTTGTCCTTATTTACAGTTATGGTCTCTCTTATCAGAGAAACAATTCGATGTGTGCTCATGAGTGTCTGATTTATTTCACTTAAGAGTATGTTTTTTGTTTATTTTTAATTTATAAACTAATCTTCTTTAATCCAAGAATAAGAAGATTGGATAGAAAGATCAATAAACTAGTAAATATGAAATGATTATTATAATCGTAATAGCAATAATACCAATATATTCTTTGAATGCTTCTTGTCTTTTCAAAATTAAAAAAATAATGTATCAGTTTGTGTGTTAGTCATATTTCAAAATACCCGAGACTGACATAGCTGAGAGAATCAATTTATAAGGAGGAAAGGCTTATTTTGACTCACAGTTTCAGAGATTTCACTCTATGGTCACTGGGCCCTGTTGCTGTGTGCCCATGGTGGCCCAGGGCATCATATCAGGAACATTTAGCAGAGGTCTGTTCACCTCATGACAACCAGGAAGCAAAATGAGAGAGGGGAAGTCTGTGTCCTGACATCTCCTTCAAAGGCGTGTCTTCCAGTGGCCTAATTTCATTCCCAGAAGCCCCACCTCCTGAAGATAGCGCCACAGCTTTCAAGACCAAGCTTTCAACATATGGTCCTTCAGCGCAACTTTACCATCCAAACAATAGCAGTTAGATTATGCTATATTCCACAAACCTGGTGTACACAAAGTTCCAAAATTTCAATGGCTTAGAACAACAAGGTATATTACACTGTTACTTAAAATTTGTTCATAGCCTGAAGAACCAATTTAGGGCTGCATCTTCAGGGTTACTTCAACAAGTTGGACATCCTCCATCTTGCAGAACCACTGTAATAATGGAAGTTTCTTAATTATTGTGATACTGGCAGTTAGATGCTTTGACAATTTTGAATTTCACCTGATCTTTGTGATACTGGAAAACAGAAATCTTTACTTTTTATGGTCTATAACAACTTATTGTGAGAAGCATCCCCACCAACTCATGAGTTATGTAAGGTTCAGGCAGGGCACTCTAGTTAAAGTTCTCTCCTTCCTGCAGTGTTTGGGATGTTGGCATGTCCTTTACCTGAGCCAGAGTACAGTCTCCTGAAGAAAGTTAACTCACCTCAGCATAAAACAATATTGGGTCTATCATCCATTTATGCCACTTTGGGACAGCTCGTTTCCCTATACTCGATTTTTTTCTAGCCTTGTGTACTTCTGCCTAAAAAAGAAAAGAAAGCAACCAAACAAAACACACCATTTTGTCCAACCTGTGAGAGACACTTTCATATCTTATAGAGTGAATATTTTCTCTGTGGCAATAATTCTTCTGCTGTTCCAATCGTCCCTTCTACCTGCCAAATAACCTGTGCAATAATCCTTTTGAATTAGTTCTCCATATTGCAATTGGATTTGTTTTTCACATGACAGCTTCTATTAAAAATTCAATATTTTAATTCTGATCACATTTCTTGGGGCCAAGCAATTCACATGGTTATGCTTAACCTCAAGATAAAGAAAATGGCATCTCAATGTTTCCCCAAAAGTAAATGTGATTATGCCCTTTTTGAATTTTGCAATAAAATATATTGACAAGTTATATATGAAGAGATGAAATACTTTCCCATTCTGACTCGCACAAAACTGTAGTAGTTCCCTATCCTCAAATTCATCTTTTTTTTTAATAAGAATTCCATTCTCTGTAATATCATGATATCATTTTAAGCTTTCTTGCACTTCAGTTTTTCTTTTGAATTTGACCACTTTCTGTCATGTTATCCAAAACGGCATCGTGGTTATGTTTTTTAAATTTTTTTATTAGTACCTATTTGCCAAATACAATGCTCACATTCATCATAGGGAACTTGTACTGTAAGAAATATATCTTAATTCTTCTTTTATTCCCATTCCCCTCCCCTCCCTTCATCCTTTCTTCCCTTCTTCATTTACAGAAGCTTTTGTTTTCCTCTCATTCTTGGTAGTTTAAATTGAAAAAATTATCTACTCTATTGAATATAATAGTTAAATTTTATTTCATAAGGTCATTACCTGCATAGTTATTCCAATAATGATGTCCCAAATAGAAACTAAATGAGCTAGATGATACAAATTCATTATTTTTCTTTGAAGAATTATAAAAATGCTTGTATTCTAAACATAATAAATTTGGTCAGGAAAAGACAATTCTTTAGGAATTTTTTTCAGACCAAACTATTTTTTATAGTCAAGGTAAAAAAAAAGAATATTTTCTTTTTCTTTTTTCTTTTTTCTCTTCTCCTTCTGATTCTTTTCCTCCTTTTGACATTTTCAAAATATTGTGAAACAATGCATTATGTAAAAGTAACTCACAAAATCTAAAATATTTACACTTCAGTCTTTTGTATTAAGAGGTCTGGTGATCCTTGACTTAAGTGAACTTTAGGTCAGAGTTATGAGCAACATTAAATCAATGATTCATTTTAAATTGCTTTTATATTTCATAAAAAAGTAGTTTTACAGACTAATGATATATTCAATATTATATTTAAAATATCTGTCATTCTAAAATGGATTAATTTTTTTCTAAAGTTTAATTACTTATAAATGTTATTTATAAAAATATCCACTATGATGCGTGAATTATTTCAAGGCTTTAGTAGAAATATAACTGTTCTTAAAAGTTAAATAAAATTGCATTACAATTTTCTAAATGATAAATGTTAGCATTGGTTTTAATTTAACCAAAATTCTAGCATGAAAAGACATGTCAATTTCATATGAGTTGAAACAGTTTTCTTTATCTCAGCTCTTTTGTCTTCACAAACAAAACAAAACAAAAAATTCACTGGGTACATGAGGTGAATAACATATATTCAGAGCATGATAAATTTTGCCAGGGCTCAATTATGCCACTAGATGGAGCATTTAGCACTGGAGAGAGCTCTTGGACAACATTAATGTTTTTTTTTTTGTTTGTTTGTTTTTAATAAATTTTATTTTATTATTACTATTCATTTATTTATTTATTTGGTGCTGGAGATAGAACTCTGGGCCTTAAACTTACTAAGCAAGCATTTACCATTTAAGCTAAATCCCCAGCCCCTTTAATAGATTTTAAAAGGAAACATATAAAGTTTGTTACAAAATAATATCTTTCTTAACTTCTGCAAAAATGTTTTCTACATTGTATTATTCAGCCCGAACTTGTTTCTTTGTACTATAAAACTAATTAGCAATTTGACAGATTCTGCTTTTAAAAAGAAAAAAAAAGTTTCTGCATTGGTGCAGTAGTTCTAGTCTTAATTTTTGAGAAATTATCTATATTTTCATCCATCATAAATATAATAATTTACATTTCTACCAACAGGGTATGATAATTCATATTTCAAGGCCTGTATGGTGGCACACACGTGTAATTCCAACCCTCAGGTAGACTGAGGCAGTAGGATCTCAAATTCAAGTCCCGCCTGCACAATTTTGCTACTTAGTAAAATTTTTGTCTCAAAATACAAAATAAAATAAAAGGCCTGGGGGTGCATCTGTGTGAAGGCCTGGGTTCAGTCCCTTCTACTACACACACACACACACACACACACACACACACACACACGCATGCACACACACCCCCACTGTATTTCTTTACAGCCTCTCTAGCGTCTGTTACCTCTATGTCTTTTTGATCACAGCCATTCCATCTAGAGTGAGGCGATATGATTTTGATTTGCATCTCCCTCGGGATTAGTAATGTTCTACATTTTTAACCTATATAAAAGCATTTTATATATTTTTAACCTTACAGTCTTGTTTAAAAATAAAGATAAGATGTGTTTAGGGAAAAAAGAAAAAATATAAACAGTAAGCTGCACAGTAGTATTCTTTAAATACTTCTGATTGGGCATATAATACACTTTTGTGAAATTTTGAGAACAGAGAATTACTGCTACCATTCGTGTTAGAATGATAGCCTTTAGTTGTGGTAAAGGAGTCTGTGTGGGTTGGCACTAGTGAGAGGAAAAGAATGAAGAAAACAGTCTGTGTTCAATAGAAAGGCGGCAACAGTGGTGCTGCCCTGTCACCACATGCCAGGAAAAATCATCATAGCGTAGCACAGCTGGTTAGGTGCCTGGGATGGGAAAGTCAGCATGGCAGAGTCCTGCAGTCAGTCACAGCCTGTGAGCTCAAGTCACAAGGCAGAAGAAAAGCATGTTGTATATCATGCACCCAACTTCACTGTCAACCCATTTTCTTCAGCCTGAGAAGCAATATACACATAGAGAGGAGGATAAACTGGAATTGAATTCCTAAAGCTGCTATTTGTCCAGGTTCAGTTATACATCTCCAAACTCATGCTTGACCAACTTACTGAAACCCATCATTTAGTCCAGTCCCGATGCGCGGCTGTTTAAACAAGAGTGAATGCAATTTTTCTACACAGTGCTGGTGTGAGTTCAATTTTGAGCATTAGCAGAAAAGGAAAGCATCAGATGGGCGTGTCTGCTGTTTCAACATTCCCCAAATTCTAACGGATCATACTCACAGAGACCCAGCTGATTGGTGGATGATGTGAAATTAAGAACTACTGATAACCAAGCACACACATTTATAGGAGGAGGGTAAATATGCCAGGAGGAAAGAAGTTGGATATTTGTGTCTCCTTTTAAAAGATACAGGAAAAGTCTTTCAAGTAATACATATGTCAGTTAGCTAGGTTTAACCTTTTCATATATGCTTTAAAATACCACATTGTGCATGTAACAATAATTACACTTTTGTTCTCAAAGGAAGAAATATAGTTCAAAGGAAGAAATACAGAAGGCTAGAAAGCAACCATTAAAGAAAACAAAAGTGAAAAGAAAGATGCAAGTCAGACATACTACAAAACTGCCGACTCTAGAAATGATTACGAATAGCAGCTTATGTGGAAAAATATTAACTAGAAGAAGTATTTTTAGTTTTAAGACTATATTGTATGATGTGAGTTACCCAAGTCAAATAGTATTCTAGGCCAAAGGGTGACAATTGCTTTAATGTTTATGAGCAAATTTAAAAGAATACATTCAAAAGGAATATGCCTTCCAGGAAAATTTACTGTCAAGAGTATAGTGAAAAACAATACTTTATTTATTTATTTATTTATTTATTTATTTATTTAGGTACTGGGGATCGAACTCAGGGCCTTGTGTTTGCGAGGCAAGCACTCTAACCACTGAGCTAAATCCTCCGCCCCGAAAAACAATACTTTAACAAAATCTTTAAGTATGGTTAGAGCATGCTTCTTCAATAAGCCTTCAGTAGTTATTTTACAAATACTTACACATATAAAACAGGATAGTACTTTACTTTTAGCTAAACTTTAAGATTTATTTTACAACTGATTCTTCTATCAAATATTAAAACTGTTTGCAAGTGTCCGTGACAGATTCATACGTGGATGTATTTATCCATACCTTGAGATATCCATTTCTTTTTTCGTTTTAAGCATTTTTTGTGTTACTGGGGATTGCACCCACGTTCTTCATACTGAGCTACATCCACAGCCCTCACTAAGTGGAAGAGTTGCTCAAGCTGGGCTTGAAGTGGTGATCTTCATGCCTCAGCTAAGTCCGGACAAGTTTAACACAGAAATATTTTTTTTGAATTTTTTTTTGAATTTTTATTTGAGAATACTTGAACCCACAGATGTGGAACCTGTGACTATATAACCCACAGATATGAAAGGCTGATTGTATTCTGGAATACATAACACAAAAAGAGATGAAGATAGGACTGTAAATGTGGATTAAAAGAGTTTATTATGTGCCACGAGATATATCAGACTGATAAAACATTCATGCAAGCAATCACAATTTCAGTTGAAAATAATTTATAAAAATGTCATTAATATGTGTTCAGGGTAGTTATCTAAATTTAATTATCAAAACTTAGAGAAAAGTTATCAAAATTTGGCAGGATATACAAGTTTAGATAAGATTATGAGATTTAGCATCTGTTGCCAAATATACATGTGCAAATATGTTCATAATTGGCAAAGCTAAGTATGCTGCAATCTGACTTCTTTTTGTTGCAAACGCGGGATTCATATTTAACATGAGCTTTTTACAATGTGTAGAAGTGGGATCAGTCCCACAGTTACTTTTAAAAAGTCTAGAAAAAGATGCAAAATAAACATGGCTTCAGTCATGTCTCTAAAACTATCGCTCATCCATTGTACACTTGATAAATTATTTCTAAAATAGTTTTTATAATGTTGAAATAAGTTGATCAACATAATTTTTATTCCCTCACTAATATTAGATGCCATCAAATATTACTTCAACTACCCACAAAGGGAAGATAAAGTAGACAACTAGTATAATTATCAAAAATATAGAACTTTAATAAAACAATAAATATATTCCTGTCTTAGAGATTTGTGATCGTTAATCCTCATTTGTCAACTTCATTGTATTAAGAAATATTTTTAGATTAATAAAGTACACACCTGGTAATGTCTGAGTCATTTATGTGACCTTGGATACTACATATGGTCCCTAGATAATTCCTCTTC
>PVJO010022729.1:0-27453 GCA_004026905.1 Hystrix cristata | reverse complement strand
TGAATTATTTGTAAATTCAATATGATCATGGTATAGAGCCCTAGACTTAAGTGAAAGCTGGCAATTAAAATTCCAATAAAGTCAACTAAAGAGAGGAATTTTTTTTTTACAAATGTTCACTTTCAGTTTTCTCATCAAGTATTTAAACTATTAAACTATTGTGGTTTAATTGACTCTGAGCCTTTGAAAGCCATATATATATGAAATGCAGAGGTAAGCTATATATGGCAATGCCACACAAATGCCCAAAAAAATAATGTATTAGATTTGTTTGAAGATTAGTAAAGCAAAATATTATTCAGGTTTAAAGAATCATACTCATATAAATTAAGATTTTTATGCACTTGAAAGAAAATAAGATAATAGTTTTGCAATTCATTTTATTAATTTTAGATGTTAATGTCTGTTTAGAATATAAACTAATATAATTTTTTTACTAATATAATTTTAAAGATATTTAAATGAATAACATTATTTTATAATATCATTAAAATACAATGTGGTATTTACACACAGTGGAGTACTACTATGCTATAAAGAAACAAGAACAGTGGATGCACTTTGAGACCATAATTTTAAATGAAATAAGGCAGATATACAGCTTTAATATCTCATGGTTTCTCTTACATGACTATGTCAAAGTATAAATAAAGAATAAAGTAAAAGATACATAACAGGAAGTAGGGAGATAGACCTTTCTCAAAAGGGAGGAGGATCAAGAGATGGAGTTTGAGGGAAGGGAAAAGTGAAGAAAAAATGAATTAAGATGTGTTTTGTACATGTACTAAATCCACACAAGAAATGTTAAGTATCAGGTACTGTACACATACAAAAAGAAAAAGAAAAGGGATCAAGAGATAGGTGGAGGAGGGAGGAAGGAGAGGCAAAGGGGATAAAAAAGCAATTTGGATGAATTATGTACATATACCAACTCCCCACAAGGAATGAAACATTGTGTACTGAAAACACGTGCTAGTAAAAAAGCTTGTACAGAGAGAACTCAAAATATAACTTAAAACAGCAATGAACAATCAGTCAATCACAAAATGACCTAGGAGTAAATATAAGGAGAAAACAAATATGATCAAGAAAAAGGAAAGGAATTATGTGAAAATAAAGACCACATTACAGAGTAATCAAAATAATTTTCTATAAAATGTTTAAAAGAAAACAAAATCTTGTCTTTTGGTAAATTGATGAAATCAACACATAAAACAACTAAGCGAGAAAAAAAAATAGGAGGAGATAAAAACCAAACTTCCGTATAGGCAAACACTGCACTGATCATTCTGTCTACTCATCCTTCCACCCTTGCTCCCTGTCCTGGCACCCTTTTCAGTTGCTACTTTCAGGTTCACTTTTTTTTTCTTTCAATTTCCACATAGAACATGCAATACTTTTCTGTATCTAGCTTATTTCACTTTACAGTATTCTCCACTTCCATTCACTATGCAATGACAGGATTTCAGTTTCTTTCATGACTGAGTAGTACTCTGCAGTGCATCTATACCACCTTTCCCACCTACTGGTGAGCACTTCAACTGAGAAGTCAGCACACAAAAGGGATGTTCTCATGCCCATGTGGATTAGTTTTTATGGACATAAATAATTTAAGAGATCTACCATATTTAAAATTGTTCTTAAAACAAAAAACAAAAAAATGAAGTACATTCAAAATAATTGCAATAAAATGGTATGTGGCTAGGCCATATTGAGATATATTTTAAGAATAAAATATACACTAGATTTAGTATCAAATTAATATAAGATAACTCAATTTTTCATATTTATAATATGTTGAATGTATTTTGGCTAAATTGGATTAACTTAAACTGGACATGATGGTGCCTGTTTGTAATTCCAGCACTGGAGAGACTGAGGCAGGCAAATTGCCATGAATTTGAGGCCAGCCTGAACTATATAATAAGACTCCATATCAACTCCACTAATAAATAAATAATAAATAATCTTAAAAATAAATTGGATTAACTTAAAATGTTAATATTTCTATAATTGACATTAATATTGTTAATATTAAAATATGAAATTTTAATAAAGTAGTTTACAAGTTTTATAGCTTTATTTAATGTGTTTACTAGAAAATATATAGACAGACAACTTGTATTATATCTCTATTGGACACTGCTCTGTGTTATTTGTCCTTTCTCTTGTTTCTTAAACTTTTCCTAACCCAATCGTTCATGTAGACCACCAGATAGATTTGTCTCTCCCATTTTAAAAGATGATTTTTAAATTATACTTAAAATCTCCCTCAACCTCTTAATAAACTTCAGTTACAGCACTGTTTCTAGTATTTCTCTGACAGATTTCTTGAGTATTGCTTTTATCTTCACCTTCTCAACCACTACTTCCTTCTCATAAGAATATGATTTTTTACTTCATCAATGCACAGAAATCTTGGCCATGTGAATTACTCATCTCAAGAGAGCCCAAAGCAGGATGTTTTAAACTCTTTAGTACATCTCAGTGGTAGAGTACTTGTCGAGCATGAATGAGCCCGAAGTTCAATACCCAGCACAATAAGGAGAAAAAATGAACTGTGAGAAAACTCCGATTCAGTATGCTCTGTTAGCTCAGAAAGTGACAGTGAACAGCTACTTTGTCCTTAGGTTGACCAAGAAGAGCTGGATGTGTCTGACATACACCGATACATTTAATCTACTCAACAGTCCCAGTCCCAGTAAGAAAGAGAAAGAAAAAACAGCAGAAGCTCAGTGTTAGTGTTTTAGGTTGACTACATTGATCTAGCATTTTTAACTAGGTTATTATTTTAAAATGAAACTTGGAAAAATACATGAAGTTTGAATTAAACCTAATGATAATGATGTTTGGCACGGATGGGTAAAGGGTAAGAAGAAAATGCCTCAGAAAGACAGACATATGGAGTGAGAAAGTAAAAATATAAAATACGGAATACATATATTTGGGGTTCAGAAAGGTTTACAATTATGGATATATGTGTGTATATATGTATATATATGTAATTATATACATATTGTTAATTTTTTTATATACAGGTAGCTGGACTATATGCCTCTTTCTCTTTTAGAAATTTTCTAAAATTATATTTTAAGATAAAATATAACATTATTGAAACATATTTAAAAGACCAGAATTTTTAAGAGAACATCTTTCATCAAAATATATAGAAAATGTCACCATCCTGCTGGGTGCAATGGCACACGCCTGTTATCTCAGCTACTTGGGAGGCTGAAGCAGGAGGATTTCAAGTTCAAAGCCAGCCTGGGCAACTTAGTGAGACCTTGTCTCAAAACAAACAAAAAAAAAAAAATTAAAAGGCTGAAGTTGTAGTTCAGTGGTGCAGTGCATCTGAATTCAATCCTCATTTCTGGAAGAAAAAATCTCCATCCAAAAGTGTGTATTCAGGCTGCAACCGGTTTTTCATATTCTTTGGAAAAGATTCCCTAGACACATAGATACAGAGGTTATACAACCAAAGGATAAGCATGTAAATGTGGATGTGATTAATTCTTTAAGTCTATGTGATGCTTAAATCCCTTAAATGTTTGTTTATATATATGATACAATTATGAAGTAACATTTTTTTTTCTGAATTGGTTAAAGTGTGTAATTATTTGAATGAACTACTTCAGTAAGAAGGAAGAAATCTATTATGGAGCCATTGGATTGTGTGCTAGCCACGTTCTTATATTAAAATATCATGCTAAAATGAATGATTTATGAAGTTTCTAGAGAAATGCCATTTGTACATTTTATGTGTCACTTATATTTTTCTGTCTTTTCAATTTCCTGCCCTCTTTTGAACTTAAATACATTACTCTTCTTCCCTCGCCTCTCTTAAATATCATGGCTTCGTATCACCCTTCCAAACAGTTTCATAACACTGTAGAAATAGCTTTTAAAGATTGTCTTAAAGGAAGCTACTGAATTCACTTATGTTTTTATTGTATGTGGAATTTAACAGTTGTATCTACAGAAATTTTGCTCAGGATAAGGAGGCTTCATTAGAGAAAGTTATCATTTTATGTGTTCAGGTTCATTTGATTTTATAAAAATAATAGGCAAATATTTCCATTTCCTTATTTTAGGATGTTCATTTTTACATATAAAAATAAGTTCTCAAAATATATGAGTGAGGTAATTGACTTCAATTATATTCTGTTTCCCTAAAATAACATATTTAGAAATGGATTGATTGCTAATGGGCTGTATGTATACAACCCAATCCCACCACTTAATATTTGTCTATTTGTTGTTCTTTAGGTTTGATTAAGTGGATCTTGTAATTTTTATCATACTAAATTAATTTTTGAAATTGTAAATGCATTGTATCTACGTGTGTATGTTTACTTTCCCATTAAAGGAGAAAGTAATAATTATAACACGCTATTTTTGCCTTTCAATGTAATACTGACTTCTTCCATCATTTGAAATATAACTTCACAGAACCTAGAAAGTACCTTTTAAAATATTATACACTGAAAAGTTCTGTCTAGCAGGTTCTATTCATGTAAAATTTAAAACTTTGGACTGTAAGTATTCCAAAGCAAGATAGTACTAGCTGTTAGTAATTCTGTAATAAGTGACAGAAATTTGTTAAAAAATAACTCTTTAATGTAGATTTGTGGCACTTATGAATATAGTAAGAAATGAATAAAATTAGGTAATGGGTTCTCAAATATATGATTAGAACACTGTTCACAAAAGTGCTGAAAGTAAAAACAATAAACAACAACAAAAAAACCTTATCTTGGTTTTATACTTTCTGCAAAATTATTCTCAAGAATTTAAGAAATGAAAGACTCCAGCTGTGGAAATGCTCAAGGGAAATGTTTACCCCAAATATTTGGGGATGCAATGCAGGTCAGTATGAGGGAACTCAGGGCCCAGCAGTCCCAGCCTTGTGAGCAACCACAGGACCTGTACGTCATTAATTATCAGTGAAATTCCAAGCATTTGTTTAGATTTCCTCCCAAATAACAAGGATTCAGGGTATTTGAGACTTGTACCTCACAGCATCTACCCAAGTTTTTTTCTAGCTCTGGTAAAACTTTTTATCCAGGCTGTGAATAAAGTATCATCTGTTATAAGAAGATGGATGTTTCATATATGTTTATTTTTTACTGACTAGTTCATAGTCATATTTTACAAAATACTCGGTCTCATTTCTTATCAGCTTTTTTAAAAAACATTGAACTCTTTGAGCTTGAATTCAGAATAGCATTTTTTAGGGTTTATTTTTAAATATTGAATTCAATATAGATCAATAACTCGTACAGTAGGATAAAAGAGATCATGGTTTTGGTTAAGGGAAATCTTCATTATTCATTAAGGCCTCTGACTAATAATTTTTTTACTTCAATTTAACCAGCAAGCACATTATTTTTGTATTTTCATTATGTAGTGTTAACTTAATTGCAAATAAAATTTAATGAGGAATGAAGTAACCTACCAAAATTTGAACTGCATTACCATCAAGACTCTAAATTTCCTTAAACTAAGCAGGATTCTAGTGGACAAAGAATCAAGCTTCCCATGGAAAGCAATTTTTAACCCTTAATACCCAATTTTTAACCCTTGATCAAACAATCATACATGTTATACAATAATGTATGAGAATCACTTCTGTATGGGTGAGAATTCCCAAGGTTTGTCCTCATTTTCCTTGTCCAAATAAATTAACTGAAGGTGAATTATGGAAAATAAGGTAGAAAACTAAAGTCAAGGAATGTTTAACAGGTGGCTAGTTTACTAGTTTAAGGAAGGTAAGTCACAGAAACAAAGATATGTGGGAGTCACATAGAAAATATTGATTCTGGATGGATTAGCAATTACAGGACTTTGGTGAAAAGGGAGGTTCTATGTACTAGACGATGTAAATATGGTAAAAGCAGGCTAACTTTATGTCATCAAGAAAATAGTTAGAATTTCTAGACAGGGAAAAGTGAACCATGGAAGAAAATATATCCCAAATATAAAGTGCGAGGTGGTTTTAAGTTGAATAAATAAATGTAGGCATAAGAAAAGATATTTCAGAAAATATTGATACTGACATCATTCTCTTTTAAGATTACTGGAAGTCCTAATTTATATACACAAAGAATTAAAATGAAAACACATAATTTGGATATTTATAATCATACGATATTGTTGTTTGTCATAATATTTTGTTATGTTGCTGTTGGAAATTGTGTTGGATTATTTATTTCCTAGTTGGGGGTCTAGAATTTTCACTGATAAGGATTCTTTGTTTCTCTAAAATTTCACAGACTGACATGATTACCTCCACTATTTCTTCTCTAAACTACTGACGTTCTTTCTGGCCAAGTGCGTTCCCATCCCATCAGGAGGTGTTTGTGTTAGTTAACCCTTCAGTGTTGAATGATTTTTCTAAGTTTTTGTATGAGTTGCTTTATCCTGCCAATCGAGCTTTAAATTAAAAGTATTTTTAAAAGTTTTCTCTGTCAACCAGATCTAAAGTGAAGATTCTTCCATTCTGAGTAATATAAGTTTTACATAGATATTAGCACTGTGTAAATATAAACTTGATTTGTTTGGGTGAATACCTGGGTATTGAACTCTTGATTGTTTATAAGTGTATTATTAATTTTATAAGAAAATTACCACAATATTTATCCCCTGATTGTAATGTTTTATATTCTCACCAAAAATGGATAAAATATTTGGGTGATCTACATCTCAACAACAATAGGTATTTAAAATAATTTTAGCCACTTTAACAGATTAGATATTATATCTTACAGTTTAGTCTGCATTTATCTAATGATTAAAGATGTCATTTATCTTTGTACGTGCTTATGCATTATATATGTATATGTGTATACAAACACAAATATATTTTGTTGAAGTGATGCTAATATCTGTATTTTTAAAAAAATTAGATTGTTATAATAGAGGTAAACAAATTATTTTCATACTTTGTCTTTAAGACCTTTTCAGGTACATATTTTGCACATATTTTCTTCTAGTCAGCTTCTTGTCTTTTCATTTTTTTCACATTAACCTTGAAGAGAAGTTCGTATTTTTTGCTGTCAACTATCAATATTTTTCTTTCATTGTTTGTGCTTTTGTACCCTATCTGAAAAATTTGATCTATCTCAAGTTGGATTTTCACCAAGACATTTTAGAGATTTAGCTTTTATATTTACATCTCTGATACATTTTATTTAACACTTGTGAATGTTAAAAAGAAAGAATCGTAGTTTACTTTTTCTGTATCATTTTTTCTAGTGCACATTTGGGTGATTTTTTTTTGAAGTTTCCTTTCTGTCTAAGCTTGTCTGAGTGGATTATACTGTCTTCAAGTAAGAAGACAACCCAATAAGAATGGTTTACTGTAAAGAGTAAAAAGATGAGACAAGAGATGAAGACAAAGCAGCTGGTCACAAACCTTTACTACCACACTTTAGCTTCACCATGAAGATTAGAGAGCCATTGAAGAATTTTAAGACAAGAAGTGGCATGGTCATATTTACACTTTAAAACGTACTCTGGCTTTAGTGAGTGGGAATGATATTTATGGCTTGCTGTTATCTCATTTATAATACTAAATATTTATTTCACCACAATCTCAACAAAGAAATGTAAAAGTATTCAAAGGACAGTTGAGGAATTCATAGATATGACCTCTTATTCTATTAATCATTAACTTGTTATTATTTTAAATACTCTAATTTAATTATGTGTTGCTGAAGTTTTGCATTTTCTAGGAGGTAAAGCTGAAGAGAATAAATAGGACCTGCTTTGCCAGAGAAAGTAAAAGTTAAAAACCTTTATGTTTTTGTTACTGGCAAAACTTTACTTAAAACAAAGGATGAACTGCTAACTATAGGCCATACATGATATACTTATGTGAGTAAATACACGTGTAAGCTAGGACTAAATACAGCAAGTCTTTTGTATATGCACATGCATCCTATCTGGAATCTGAGCCAGAACTGAAACAATATTATTACTAAATGCAGACAGAATCATTCTACGGTTCCACGGTGGGTGATTATGTACCTATCCCCCCAGTCAATGTTAGAGAAAGAGAGAGGAAGAAAGAAAGGGAGAGAGAGAGAGAGAGAGAGAGAGAGAGAGAGAGAGAGAGAGAGAGAGATTGATTCCTGGACTCTTGGTCGTTGGTTGATTGTATGAGCTTTCCTAAACCCTAAACAGAAAACCAAGTTTTAGAAAATATATTATAAAAAATGTTCCTAATTTACATTCAGAGAATCTTTGACACTCTTACAAAGGAGGATCGGTTATTTCCAGCAGATAAGTAGGAAGAATATGGTACTGCTTAAATATAAAATCACTAATTGTAGAACATTTTGAAAATGTTTTACACAGTGTAAGTTTATTATCATGAATTAGGATGTATGCTCATCAGGCAAGGATAAGAGCTAAAATATTATTCAATCCATCAGAATGTTGTAGGAAAACCTTTGAAGACATTATATTAATCATGTTCTCTTACACTAATGACACTAAGTTTGAGTCTATACTGTCTTTTGTTTATTTTTTAAATTATATCATGTGTACTGAGCAGATTTAACATAAATGTCAACTTTGTAGATTTGGAGTTTTCAAGACTGAATATCATGAAGCACAGAGAACATAATTTCAAAAATTCACCATTGGAAAAATTTCAAATGCTATTTTAATTAAAGAATAGGTGTAAGAAGAAAATAGGTAGATGTGATTTTTAACACATCGGAACATTTTTAAAATTTTATTCATGATATGTAATGCTAAAACATCTCTTTAATAATTATTTGTATTATTTCTTGCCCCCTTTCTTTCCTTTTTATTTTCATTTGTTCAACTTAGCTAATCTAGGGGGCTCTTTTTACTCTAACGGAGTTTACATATTTCTTACCTTCATCTTCGGTCGTTGGTGCATCTAGTTTTGAAGGATTAGTCAGTATCATGCTGATGAGCCAACCATCTTCATAGCCATGTTTGTGAACCAAAGTTCTGGATTTTCTGCATGTGATTAATTTTTGTAACTCCTACTATAAAGAAGAGGTCATTAGCCCCTTTCACAGTTTTCAAAGCCTCAAACTCATCTTGTTTATTCACTTTTGCCCATAAGCATCTCCCAAAGCTTCCTGTACAAAATTGCTGATTATCACTGTTCCAGTACCACTTGCAGTTTTTATCCATTTATGTTTATCCATGAATTTATGGTATAAAGTGACCAGTTGACCTTGGCAGCTAGGACTGCAGACAGCAAATGCTCTTTGGATCCATTTTCTGAGTGTATTATTGCCAGTCAGACTTTGGAAATAGGATTTCAGTGTTTATGAAGATATAGAAAGTACTGAGAAATCAAAGTTCAGGAGCCTCTCAGTAGGTGACCCCCAACCAGTAAGAGGTAAACTGCTACAATGCTAAAGCCTCAAGCAGAAATCCCTCCTGTCGACTGTAGCAAAAGCAATACTGATGGATCTCCATAGCTCTTCCGAGAGCAGTTGGGTCTGCGACAACTACTTCCGAACATTAATACTTTATACCACTTTTTCTACCTTCTTGCTTTCGTGTGAGTGCCTTCATAGGAAAATCCTGCCTTCTTGGTGTTGAAGAAAACTTAGACGAGTGTGACTTAAAAAAAGATGATAATGATTGACGATAAACTGTCTGAATATTAACTTTTAATTCTGCTTCTAAACAGTGGAAAATTGAACTAAACCAATGTGTCTAGAAACTTAATTAAATACTATAAATACTAAAATTATTAGTAGTAACAAAATAATTAAATGATTAAATATTGAATAAAAAAACAAATTATTAAACTTTATTTTACCCATTTGATATATGAATGAAAGGATTGACATATTAAATTGAATATAGCAGTACATGTTAAACCATTCTAAAAATCACTTTAGCCTCCTTGCAGTTACTTCCAATTATTTTCTAAGCTCCATTACACTACCTGAGATTTCTCTGCCATGTATATTTCATATTGTTATCCCTCTACTTCAGTTAGCCTTATACCCTAATCTTCAACTTTCAAAGTGCTACAATTAATTGTTCTTGACTAGATTAAGAACCCTACATACTTGCTGATTCGGGAGATTTTGAAGTCCCTTGGGGGAGTTTCCTAGCGCAAATTTAAATTATGTCCCTTCCATGTGTATCTTCATGTCTCTTTATCCTTGGTGCACAACCTTCTGTCCATATTTTTTGAATACTTACTACATTTCAAGTACATACTTTTAGTGGAAGGATGTTTGTCACTGAATACAAAAGCTGGAAGACAATAATTCAGTGGTTAAATTTTAAGTAATTTGAGTAAATGACCCAAAATAGAAAATTATATGTGATTATAATGAACAATGAGGTATGTGTACTATTTTATGATTCTCCATTGCAAGATGTGAATTCTTAAAGGCCATTTGGTCAAAATGATTTATTTTCTTCGGGTTATTTGACTCCTATGGTATAGTAATCTAGTCTTACAGGGCTACTCTACTCCAGTAAGACCTCATTTTAAGCTACTTAGAATTGCAGGGGCTCCATTTCTAAGAGAGTCTCCATGCATCTGGAGGTTTTAAGTGTTAAAACATCAGTATATATTTTCCTGGGCACAATGTAATGCATGTAGAAGAATTTCGGATAAAGAAGTTCTTTTCTTAATTGGCGATGCTTTAATACTTTGGTGCAAAGCATGTGCAACTCCATCTGGCAAGATGTAGTGTTTTCACCATTGCGTCATTCCCTCACGTGGGAAAGTTGTTCATAGACCAAGCCCCCTACTCAGCACCTACTTCTATCGTCTATCCATATCCTTTTCCTGTTAAGAGTTTTCCACTTGGTAATTGTCCATCAGCTCACATTCTGGTGGACCACCATAAAACTGTCCATTTCTAGGTAATTTCCTACCTATAGGGAACATATCCCTTGCCTGGCAAACCACAGGGCTTTCAGCTGATTTGATATTTTCTTTTATATCTCCCATGTCAAGAATAATTTTGCCAAATTCTGACAAAGGCTAATTAGCAAATTCATCAATTAATAATTAACATAGAAGTTCATGGCCTGGATTCCAATCAGTTACAATATTTCTATAACTGTTGAAGTTGTGTGGCATTTAAAGAAACTTTGATTGTATGACATTGATGTGATAAATGAAAGGAAAAATATTTTGTTATGTAAGTCTCTAACTGAGAGAAGTCTGCCAGGCAGGGACATACCAGGATTGCAAATCTGAAAGCACAGAAACAACAAATTGGGTCTGTAGATTATGCAGTCCATGTATGGAAAGTGAGGTAGAAGTAAGTAGGTTACCTGGGAACTCCATGGATTGGATAAATACTTTTATGGGCAGAATATTGCTCCATATTGTCTGATAGCTGGTTGAATGGTGATTAGGTTTATATGTATAGTGACCTAGATTTGAGAGTCCAATAAGGGAAGTTTTTGAGTGTGTGGATTTAAACAACTGGTCATGGAAGGGGAAAAAATGACCCCCAGCTGGACCAAAATAGTACAGTTAAAGAACAAAACAGTATTACAGGAAAGAACCCAAATAATCATTATGGGAAGGGTAGAAGGATAACATTTAACAGGATCACCTGATTGCTACTGATGTCATAACTTCTTTAATTTTTAAGTCTTCTGCTTGATTAGGGTACTTGAGCATATCACATGCCTCCAATCCCTTCATCTTTAGAGGTGTGTATCTGGCACCTCTGAGCTGTCCTCCTTTAAAATTTGGTGAAACTCTTTTTCTATTCTTTTCAGCTTTGGGATTTTAGTAAAAAAATATTTTCATCTTTTTGTGATCATAATGAAAAGTCCCATTCACAGACCTATTTCTAAAGGTGTATATCTTCTATTTTTAGTAAGCTCTATATCTTCAGAAAGATACATTCTGAATAATACAACCAGTATTCCCTACCATAACAAAGACTAATGTTCTAGATAAAAATAAATGTACTTTTCTCCAATGTAATTATTTCAGAAATAAGTATTTGTCAATATCTTATATTTCCAGTAGATTGAAAAGAATTTTAGCCAACTGACTGAACAAATTGTATAATCAATTACCTTCACATCACCATAAGTTAAGTCTCTTCTCAGGAGAAACATGAAAAAAAATTACAAAAAGAAAAATACATACACTAAAATGGGAAGAAGATCTCTGAGAATTTTCCAGCTAAAACAATAAAACATGGGGCGAGCAGGGTCCCTTTCCATCGTATTTTCCTACTCTACAACTGCTCTCTAGTATCCCGAGAATCCACGTAGCTTAAAGAAATAGGAGAAATGAAATAACGATGCCATTTCTTCCTTAACACTCAAGAGCAGCAGTGACTAATGAGTACACTTTTGTTTAAATACTAGTCATTTGACTGCTTTAAAAAATAAATGTGTGGGGAACTCTGAGACAGGTAAACTTATGAAATTAAAGAAAGCAAATTCTTCCTTTGCAGCCTCACCATGTGAACTAACATCTGAAAAAAATATACTGAATTTTACAGGAAATTAGTTACATAACTTTGATTAATTTAGACTTTACAAAAAATTTTGGCCACAGAAATTGTTTCCAACATGGAATACGTCAGTGATTTTAAGACATAACTTTTTCAAGGTTTAACATCTTTAGAATGCTGAAGCATGGGAAGTTGTTAAAATTTTATTCTCACTGTTATATTCTAGTGACAATGCTGACATTTATATCATTACTTGTATACGCTTAAACTTTTTCATGGCTTTTCCTGTTGTCACTTCAATTTGGTTTTATGAAAAATTATTGAATTTAGTTGCCACTTAAAATTTTTCCATTTGTTTTCTGAAATATCCCACCAAAACTATAGTTAGATGAGTATGTCCATCATAAAACCTTACAGAATTGGTATTAATTTGGAGGAAGAGTCAAAAAACAAAAGTGAAACTTTCTTCTAAGAAATGTTCAATTACTGGCATTTTAACTATAAAAAATCTACAGTGTTTTATGTATAACTATGTTTGTTAACAAAGTTGAATCCACCACACACACACACACACACACACACACACACGTATGTGTAATTTCCTTAAACTCATGTGGAAAGAAAACTGAAAGGTTACAGTAAATTGGTAAATAGATAGATATGAAACAGAAAAACTTCCTTAGTTAACCATAATTGATGTACAGGTCACTTGTATAGTTCATAAAATAGTCAAACTATTTTCAATTAAACTTGCATATTGTAACCAAGAAAAAAAAATATATATAGCAATTTTCCACTTTGCATATTATATAATAAATATTGTTACTACTTTTTTTCTTCCAAATAACTTTTGATTGTACCTGTGATGTCTGCTTAGTGCGTAAGACAGTAAGATGACTCAGCGTGAGGGTGAGGAGTGGGCAGCAGTTAATTTGATGTTCAGAAGTCGCACCACTGGGAAGTGGACATTTGAGCAGACTTGAAGGAAGTGAGAGAGTTAGCTGTTCAAAACATTCCAAGCAGCAGGAGCCTCGGTACAAAGTGCTTTAGGTAGGAAAGTATTCAACATGGTTAGATGGAAAGCATGGTACACAGTGTCGTTGCAATACAGTGATTTGGGGAGATTAGTAAGAAATGCATTCAGAAATGTGAAAAGGGGCAAATCACATAGGGTGGAAAAACTGTTCTAATTTGTCTGCTACCATTCTTCAGTTAGCCATTTATCTCAGGGATCCCCTCAATCCATGAAGACCAAGAGCGATGATCACCCATTAATGATAATTTAAATTCCACTTAATTTTAAGTACAGGAATTGGTGGGTCAAGATGGCTAACTAGGGGCCATGAATGCACTTCTCCTTCACAATGAATGATCAAACAGACCGGCCTGGTGGTACATACTTGTAATCTCAGCACTCTGGAAATCTGAGGCAAGAGATGGCAAGTTCAAGCTCAACCCGAGCAACTTAGTCACTTACTAAGATCTTGTCACAAAATTAAAAAATGAAAATGAGTTGAGGATGTAACTCATTGTGAAGGCCCTGGGTTCAATCCCCAGTACCACATACATATTCTTACATGAATACATATGTACATAAATAAGCAAGAAGCTATTATTTGGCAGGAATAATCAGGAGTTTTAAAATACAGTAGATAAAACAGAATTTGTTTCACAAAGAGGTACCAGATGGCCTAAGAAAGAAATGAACAAACTGTCCTGCATCAACTGCCTTGTCTCTCTAATATGGAGCAAGTTGTTACAGCCAGGCCAATCTTCCTGCCCTCAGGAGAAGATGGATATGAGACCTCAACAGCCCGTTTGGCATCATGAACACCTGGAATTTTTTTCTGCTAAGTGATCTTTTAGCTCTTGAAGGCCCTGAGGCCAGTTGGGCAGCTGCCAGAGAGTACACACCATTAGCTTACTTCACAGGAAAAAATTCTTTACCATAGTATCATTCCCTATCTGGGCTCTATCTGCACACCACCATTTTCAGGCCAATCTAATTTAGGTCCTGTCTCCCCAGTGTCCAAATTCACCCGCTTAGACCACTGAAGATGATTGACTGGATCCACGTAGGCCAGCTGTGCAGAAAGCACCCTACCCCTGTGCAGTCCTCCAAGACTGACAGATGTGCTTTATACCACATAAGCATGACGTGTCCACATGGCTGAGCCAGCTGTAGCACACCTTCTGAGATCCCCTCTGAGCAGGCTATACAGGCTGACAAGCATTGTTACCTTTGATGAGTATACATGTGCTGTACTACACCTGCATAGGCACACTTGTGTGATCCCACCCATCTGCAGCGCATAGAAACTGACACACTCATGCCATTGTGTATATGGACTTTGCCACACATGCCTGGGCCCCTGAGGGATCTCTACCCCTTCAACTCTTAGATGTGGACAGATCTCTGACATCGCTGTCATATGCACTTCACTCATAGCCATAAGTAGAAATGAGGAAGCTAAATGGAGACTAAATTATGATACTCAAGTGGAACCAAAGTCAATATGGTCTACCAAACCACCCTAAGACGTGTCTTCAAAAAACAGTCTTTTATTATGAAAGCTACTCTAGAAAATTAGTAGAGACATCTGATCTACTAGATGTGTAACTATCAAAATAGAACCACATGTATGAAAAACAAGGTAACATTAAACCTCCAAAGGAATAAAATAATGATCTAACAACATTGCTCAAGAAAAAGAAAACTGATGAAATACCTGAAAAAGAATACATTTCTCTAAGCAAATCAATGAGAATACAGACACATAATCTAAAGAAATTAGAGAAATAATTATTAATGATTTGAATGGGAAGTTCTGCAAAGACAGCGATTGTGAAAAAGAACTAAAGGAAAAAAATCTTGGCAATGAAGAACTCAATAAGGCCAGCTAAAAATATGGTTGAGAGCCTCAAACGCAGGCTAGATCAATTTAAGAGAGTATTTCTAAATGTAAAGATGGTGAAATAACCTTGTTATACAAAAAGAAAATGAAGGGGAGGAAAGAAAGGATAGGAAGGGAAGACATGAGTGTGAGAAGCCTCCAGAACTTATGAGATATAATTAAAGGAACAAATATTTTAGTTACATCGAAGCTAGAAGGCAAAGAGAAGGAAAATAAATACAAAAACTATTCAATAAAATAACAGCTGAAAAATTCTCCCAAATTGAAAAGAAATGGATAATCAGGCCCAAGAGGCACAAAAGACTTCCAGAACTTTTGACCAGAAAGATTCCACTCCATGGCACATTCTAGTCAAAATTCCAAGACAAAGAAGACAAAGACAGTATTTGAAAACAATAAAAAAGGCAAGTCACACATAAAGGAATCCATATTACACTTTTGGCAGATTTCTTTGTAGAAACTTTAGAGGTTGGAAGGAAATGAAGTGATATGTTCAAAGTTCTAAAAGAAAAAAAAAAGACAAAACACAACAAAAATACCCCCAAAACTAGTCAACCAAGAGTACTATACTCAGCAAAGCTACCTTTAAGTAATGAAGGAGAGTGAAGACTTTTCAAGATGTTAAAATCTGAGAGAATTCTTCACCACTAGATTTTCCTTACAAAGATTATTATGAGTCCTAATTTAGAAGTGAAAGAAAAATAATTAACATTATGAAAATGCATGAAAGTATGAAACCCATTAGAAGAGGAGATACACAAAAGTTTAAGGGAAAGGTATTAAACCTTATCAATGCAGAAAGTCACCAACCCACAAAGATACGTAACAGAGAATAAAAGGAACAAAAGATAATTGAAGCAATTAAAAATTGCAGATCAGTAAGAAATGAAATTGAGGAGGATATAAAGAGAAAAACAGAAAGATCCCCATGTAGTCAGTGAGCTTCCTGTTACACACCTGAAACAACGAAAGTGCTATCTCAGTTTCAGAGGCTCTAGCTCCTGACAGTTGACATCATTTTTAAGCCTACAGCAAGGTGCCACATCATGGCAGGAGTGATGGCACAGAAAATAACTGAACTCATGGCAAGTCATGCAGCAAAGGGAGAATGTAAAGGATGCAGTCTTCTAATCCCCTTTGAGGGCAGCTACCTGCAGACTCCTCACTAGGCCCAATCTCTTTTAACAGCACTGTTCTGGGTGGGAATCAACATTTTAACAT
The DNA here is from genome assembly GCA_004026905.1 of Hystrix cristata. NCBI lineage: Eukaryota > Metazoa > Chordata > Mammalia > Rodentia > Hystricidae > Hystrix > Hystrix cristata. The sequence goes on along the minus strand of PVJO010022729.1, from coordinate 10,871 downwards.
AGAGGCCTCTGGGTAATAGTCAAGATCCAAACTAAATCCACATCCTGTGTTCAAAGAATGGAAGCATTAATAATGTTAATCTGTCCATTGTATGCAAAGCAATTTACAAATTCAGTGTAATCCATGTGAAAGTACCAATGTCATTCTTCACAGAACTAGAAAAATTATAAAATTAATGTAGAAGCAGAAAAAACCCTAAATATCCGGAGAAATATTGAACATAAATTGCTAAACTGGACACAAAAAACCTGAAATCAAGACATACTACAGCACTATTGTAACCAAGACAATACGGTATTATCATAAGTACTGACACCTAAATCCGTGGAAGAGAATAAGGGCCAAAGAAACAAATACACAAATTTATAGCCATCTGATTTCTTACAAAGGCAGCAAAACATATTGGAGTTAGGACAGCTTCTTTTATAAATGATGCTTGGAAAATTGGATATCCATATGCAGAAGAATGAAATTTTGGACCCAGCTCACCACATGTGCAAAAACCAACTCAAAATACATAAAATATTTAAATGTAAGACCTGAAACTATTAGAAGAAAACATAGAGAAAGATTTCAAGACATAAGTAAGGACAACATTTTTTTGAATGGGACCCCAAAAGTATCAGCAACAAAAATGAAACATGACAAATGAGATTATATCAAACTAAGAAGCTTCTGCGAAGAAAAAGAAGCAACTAATGGAATGGAGGGAAAACCTACAGATTGTGAGAAAATATTAGCAAACCATACATCTGACAAAGGATTAATAGAATATATAAGAGAGAGAAACACAAACCCCTTAATAAGATAAAAGCAATTAATCAGAATAAAATATGGGCACATATTTTAGAAAATAACATTTTTCTAAATGTAGAAAAAAAATTTCTCAAAATAGGAAATACAAATGACCAACAACTACATGAAAAAAATGTTCAATATCACTAATCACCAAAGACACTCAAGAGCTTACAATAAGATATCATCCCATCACAGCCAGAATGACTATTATAAAAAATAAAAATGACAAATGCAATTAAGGATGCAGAGAAAAAGATAGTAAAATACTGCTGTGGGGTACATAAATCATTATGATCATTATGGAGAACAGTATGGAGTTTCTTTAAAAAAAAATAGTAGGTCCGCTGAATGCTCTCCCTTCTGGGTATGTTTACAAAGGAAATAAAATCAACATGTCAGACAGATACCTGCAGCCCTATGTTTATTGGCAGCAATATTCACAGTAGCCAATATATGGAGTAATACCCAATTTCTGTCAAGGGATCAATGGAAAGAAAATGTAATATATATGTATATATACTATTCAAACATAAAATAGAATGACATAGTCTTGTTTACATGCAAATAGAATGGGAACACTTCATGTTAAGTGAAATAAATCAAACACAAAAAGACAAATACTGCATATTCTCTCTCAGGTGGAAACTAAAAAGTTGAGCTCCATGGAGGGAAGGGTAGAACAGTAATTAGTAAACCCCAGGAAGGTCACAGTGGAGATAATAGGGAATGATAATAAGTAAATAAACAAGTCTTCTAAGTCAATGGTAATGACTATGTGTTTGGTCTAAGCACCTGAAAAGGTAACATTTCTGTCAACTGAAATAGACTATGAATGATGGGATCACATTGCAGGGAATAACTATATTTTAGATATATTAAAATTGAGATGTGTATAACCAATTGGAAATACGAGTTTAAAATTCATAAGAGTAGTGTTGAGCATTGTCAGCCTACAGTGACATAAAACTGTAAAACTTGAAAGTTAGTGTAGATTCAAAGGACAAATACTGAGCCTTGGAGTACGTACTGAATATAGTTAGTCAACTTTCAAAAGCAGGTTTGTCAGACTTAGGAGTGAACATTGATTATATTGTATTTGTAAAAGAAGACAGAGTAGAGAGGGGATACAAACCATAAAGGTAAGCAGTTTTAGGGGTCTTCATTGCAAATAGAGGAGAGATTTGGGCAGCAGCCAACGTAGACATGAAATAGCATGTTTAAAAATTTCAGAGAGAGAACATAGATGGAAATAATAATATGCTGGAAGAATAAAAAAATCAATGATGTAGATTCTAATGGAAAGGGTCGCTGTATTTACACACCTAATTTGATGAAAGAAGATGTTCAGGGATAACTTTTAGGTAAACAAAAGATCTTAGTTGATCCTTTGAAAAAAGATACAAGGAGGAAGATATAAATGAAGACTCCAGAAGTGTGATGGAGTAATTGACATACATAAAAATTTTATTACAACTTCCTGAAAGTCTTCAGTAAAATGAAAAAACATAATCATTATCTGATCATTAAATTGAGAAATAAAATACAGAATGACGGAGGAGAAAACAGCAAAGATTAATTAGTTTTCTAGGAGTAAGTAGAATGTGTGAACTAGGGAAGCAAACTCTATTTCTGGAGAGGGCGACAGGCTCACTGAGATTGTAGTCATCATTTTCAGGTGACAACAGTCCTTATGATTTAAGTTTTTTGTGCAGTCACTTTCTGCTGTGTGAATGCAGGCAAAGGGCAAGGCAAATGCATAGTTTAGGCAGTGTTGTGAATTTGTCAAGAGAGCTAAACTTTGTAAGAAAATGGTAAAGGTGTTTATGAATATTGGAGTGTGGTTATAAGGAATGACTATGAGATAAAGTAGATAAGGAAAAAAAAGAGGTTGTGAGAGTTATGATAGCTTTGAAGAATAAATAGATTGTGAGTTCTGAGAGTTTTGAAGTATCATTGGAATGCCAAGTGAAGTCATGTGGAAAGGAGTTATTTACTGGTGATTAGAAAAATGAGATTGTTTTCTTAAAGTGAGATTGTGATAACGCATACCTAAAGGGCATAAACCTGAGACTAGGTGATTCATTGAGGCCAATATATAGTAAGATCATGAGTGAAGAGAAATTCATGGAATTTAGAGGTTTTGGTGTGGGAGGTTTACTGAAGGTCTATAAAAAACTGTCAATGATTAAACATTAGAAACACCTAGAAAGCAACTACTTAGCAAGGAGAAAAAGAAGACATTTGGGAATTAAGAAAAGGCTGAAAGGAAAGCTAAAATTCATGAAGAAACAAAAGATGATATACAGAAAAGAGCAATCAGTCTGGAAAGCTTACTTGGGCCCTTAGGAGGGATACTAATTCCACACGCATGAGGTAAGTTCACAGAAGGTCAGCAGCCCCAGAGATGCACAATGGACTGGCAGCACCAGTGCCAGCTAAAATCCCACAGTTACTGTAAGCTGGAAATATAGTGTGGAATGTCATTCAGAAAGAGAAAGTCATTTACAGATGGGCTTATTGTTTAAGACTAAGCTATTCTGGGAATCAGACTTCATAGAACAAGCCTACTTCAGGGACTCTGGGACAATATCAAATAAAAAGTTACTTTGCAACAAGAAAAACAACCAACAGAGTGAAGAGACAGCCTACAGAATGGGAGAAACTCTTTACTAGCCACTCTTTCAACAGAAGTGTCAATATCATTAGCCATTAGGCAAATGGAAATCAAAACTACATGGGGATTTCATCTCACCCCAGTGAGAATGGCTATCATAAAAAAAAAAAAAATACAAAAAAACCAATAAATGCTGGAGAGTTTCCAGGGAAAAGGAATACTTCTGCACTGCTGGAGGTGGAGGGTATACATTAGCACAGCCATTATGGAAATCAGTGTGGAAGGTCTTCAACAGACTAAAAGTAGAGCTTCTTACCACTCTACCATGGATTGGCATATACCCAAAGGCATACATGTCAGTATGATATAGGGATACCTGTATGCTCTTGTTTATTGCGGCACAATACACAGTCACCAAGATATGGAACCAGCCTAGGTGACCATCAGAAGATGAATGAATAAAGCAAATGTTATAGCAATACAAAGTATATAATTCAGTTATAGAAAAGAACAAAATTTTGTCATTTGTAGAAAAATGGATCTGGAGATCATCATGATGAGCAAATTAAGAGATTCACAAGGACAGGCATTACATGTTCTTTCTATAGTGTAGTTTAAAAAGGATGAGAGGAAAGTAGAAGGGAGATTATTAGTGGAAAAGAAGAAAGGATTAAGCATGAGGCAGCAGTGGGTATAAGGACTAAGAGCAGATGAGAGGGAATTAATATGATCTACATATTATATGCAGTGAAATTTCCCAAAAACATGAAACCAGGAAGAGGATGGGGCAAGGGAGGTAATGGAGACAATGATTAAAGTATTTTATGTGCATGCACCAATCTTCCTAAAGTCATACATCAATAAATGAATAAATGTATTAATTAAATCTTATTTTTAATAAAATAATTAAAGTGTATTCTTGGATTAATCCAAATTGCTGTAGGTAGAGATTTGACTGTTCATATGTGTTGTTTCTTATTAATTAATAAAAAAAACTTTGTTTAAACAAAAGGCAAATATAATAAAAATGATAGAAGTAATATGAAGACAGAAGCAAAAATAAAGGTTCCTTGATATCAGTAGATAGCAGAAAAACTGAGTTGCCATGGATAACACAAACTGATACAGCATTCAACCCTGGGTGGGGGGCGGGGCTTTGGAAGGAGCATAGAGGACAATAGATATATTGAGGAACAAAGAGGACACTCACCCTCCTGGAAGCTGTAGATAGGAGGAGAAAAAACACCCCTTCTACAGTGAGCTTAGTGTGGTAGGAGACATAGAAAAGAAACACCCCTTCAAAAGCAGCAAAACTTCACTGTCCTACTAGGAAAGCCAAGAAATAGGGTACAGAAGGATCTCAAGGACAAAGATGGACTGCAGATGGATTTCAAGCATCATGAAAAAGTTAGAAAAGGAGTAGAAAGGAGATGTAGAGCAGTATAAAGGAGTTTTATGTAAGGGATTTGTCTGAATTTCCCTTTGCTTCTGCAAATGAAAAAAGTACATACGTAAGTGATAGCTAGTATTATATTAAAATATTTTGAAGTGTTCTGATTATCTTAGCCAAAAAATTACTCTATAGTTGTATTGTCTTCTTGAAAAATATTTTCTAACTTATAGCATATATTTGTTGAACTTTAAAAAAAGATAACATATTATGTAATTAGTAATTTTATTGTTATTTTTTAAACAGTTAGGTATTGTATCAGATATATTAAGAAGAACCAATCTCAAATTTTGTTTAGATAATTTATGGAATGATACAGTATATACCAAAATAACATAAAATTTCAAATTGTATTTTGCTAAGTCTTTTCTTTCTCACAATTCATAGCCATCCTGATTCTTTGAACTGTTACTTCAATTTCTGATCATCAGAGTACATGATAAATTTCAATTTTTGTATTTCTGTTAAAGGACCGTGAACTCTAAGTTCAGTATAACCATAAAAATGAATGTAAGTTTTTAAAAACACCAAAAATTACTGAATATTCAGCACGCTTCATTTTCTTCAGTGTTATTTCCCTTCAGTAACCTTGTTTGATACAGAAAAAATTATGCGATGCATGCATATGAAACATGCATATGAAAATGTTTCCGGTTACACCATTAGAATAGTGTAATATAAGTCCCTGTTTCTAAAACATCCTCACTATGCTTATTCCTGACATCATACAAATTTAATATCCAGCCCAGTTGAAGGGAACATTATAGGAATTTGCTTTTTCCATATAGATTGAAGATGTTAAGGCTAAGATTTACCTATGACAGCCAACATGACTCATGTACAAAATAAAAGAATTGAGCTTGAAAAAATTGTTGCTGAGAAAAGTGATACTCATGAGAAAGTGACAAAAGTTGTGCTACTATAGAATTGTCCTTTGGTTTTAGTGAGTGCATGTATTACACTTCAGAGCAGATGTGACAAGAGGGAAGACATGGTCATCAGTAGGTATTTTACTAAAAAATTATAAACTGTTTTGTCCCAAAGCAAAAACAAAGTGTCATACTATAATATTACATTAAGATAGATTATGTTAGAAAGCAATACCTGCATTAAGCAAGAAAAGTAGTGTTAGGAATTCTATGGAGGATAAAGCCTTAACTAAGAGGTTAATGATGTCTGTAATGTCCAAGTGTAGCATTCCCCTTAAAAGGGAAAAAAGAGCGAGTATAAAAATTCAAGTGGGGATATCTGACAATTAAAAAATCTAGACAGAAGGCTCAGGATGCCCAAAACAGTCAGAACACCTAGAAAATAGTTAAAATTGAGTTTGGAGAAGTAAAGGAAGACCAGATCATTTGGAGTCTGTTGGAATTGAGCTTGGGGAATTTACTGGTCATGAGAATAGAAGGAGAAGAAACAAGATGTGCCTTTCATTAAATGAGTGATTATTATCTATAAGACTAAGATCTCAGGTGAAATATGGGGACATAGGTTGTGGCTTTGGCATAGGTATTTGACGTGGGAGAAAAGGTGAAATTGGAGGAATTTTAAAGAAGTAGGTGGTGGAGTTCATTGAATGCGGAATATAATAATAAGGGAGGTACAAAATGACTTGAAGTTGTGGTTCAAACCACTGGAAGAATTCTATTTTTACTTTTTATTAACTAAGAAGTCAATAGGAGGGACAGGTTTGATGGGACAAGAAAGAAGCAAAGTCTCCGAATTGTGGTTCTGAACATAATACCTTTTATGAAAAGTATTTTGTGTGTACTTAATAATCACAAATAAAATTAAGCCTCAGATTTTTAAAATGAGTCAAAAATCTTCAGGAATTTTAGGACTGCCTTTATATATATATACTAATACATATATCACATATTAGTATATATTTGGAATATATAGTTTCTTCTATGACCTAATGGTATAAATATTTTTTCTGGATATTTAGATAGTGAAATGCCTGAGTCATCTGTTTTATGTTTCAATTGTTGCATAACAAATTACCATAAATGAGAAGTTTAAAACAATAACTATTCACTTTTTATCGTTTTATGGGTCAAAAGTCCAGATATGCGTTAACTGCTCTGAGCCCCTCACAATTGCAGTGAGGATGTTGATCATGCTTTGGTCGTCATCTGGAATCTCAGCTAGAGAAAGATCAATTTCCAAGCTCATTCCATTTACTGCCAAGACTAGTTCCTAATACTTGTGAGACGGAGGTCCTTCCTGTCTCTCTGACAATCATCTGGAGCCACTGGCCACTCCTAAAGACCACAACTCTCCACTGTATCCCTCTCCTCTTTTCCCGTGCATGAGGTTCTCACTCTGAATGTTGCTGTGTTCAGGTCAACTGGGATGCATCTGATGTTTCATCTTACTTTAAAGATTCCTTTAAGCAAACCAGATCCAAGATAATCTTTATTCTGAGTAAGTCCGTATGAGATAATTAGTAACAAAATCACAGACTGACTCCCAGCATATTCACAGGTTATGCCCATAATCTTATCGCATTTGTACAAGGGAGCTGTAATTTTGGAGGTTATACCAAATATTGCCTATAACATTTATCCTAAAGTTTCTCATCTTATTAATGGGAATTTTACTAGTCAGCTTTCCTATTCATGAACACAATACATGACACCCCCAATTTAAAAAGAGTAGAGGCTTAATATGGTTTACGATTTCAGTCTGTGGTCAGCTACCTCAAAGGCAGAGTCATCATGGTGGAAGAACGAGGCAGAGCAAAGACGCTTAGGTCATGGCAGCCAGGAAACAGAGCAGAAGAGTGACCAAAGAAGAAGGGGGAGGAAATACCATAGATCCCAACGTCACGTTCCGTGACCCACCCAGCAACACCAAAAGGTATGCTCCACCAATTCCTGGGGCAGATTGAAGAGCCAATTAAATTGAAATCCACCCTAACTGCCACAAGAGTTTAGAATAATGCTAGAAGTAGCAACAATGTAACAGGAGTGTGAGTCATGATGTATTTCTTCAGTTGATTCAACCTAACTGCAGTATTTCTGGTAGGATTAGCCAGTGCTTCAACAAGTATATTTAGTTATAAAATTGAGTAAACTACACACTTAAAAATCAGAGATAATCTTGAACTTTGTACAATTTTCAATGCCAAATAACATTAAGTAACATGTAATATATAATACCTAATTGGCTCAATCTTTTGTCTGAAAAGAAGGTAACGAAAGATAAATAAAATGTATTGAAATTCAATATGCACTTTTTTTTCCATAACCTAAGATTAATGAGTGTATGAGATTTTGATAAATGTGCTATTAACACAGGGAAAAAACTACACAGAAATAGTGAAAGACAGTCATTACCATGAAGAAGCAGATGTTTTCTTTTCATAGAATACTACAAGCTTTCATCAGACACTCCTAATTATAGTCTTTACATCGGTATTCTTGCAATTCAAACCATTAACCTTCCTCTGAGGCACTAGCTTCTGCATACAGTACATTGTCATTGCAGAGCTTTTCCTCTGTGAAAATCTGTGCTTGCAGAATGAGAAGACTATTGAATGGACTCGGGATTTGTTTTCTGTTCCAATGAACACACACACACACACACACACACACACACACACTCTCTCTCTCTCTCTCTCTCTCTCTCTCTCTCTCTCTCTCTCTCTCTCTCCCCTAAAGCAGCAGCAGCTCAGAATGAGGCATAAGCTATTTAGCCATGTTCAAGGAGAAACAAAAATATTTTAATTACAGAATCAGTAATAACGTGTTGCTGAAAAATAGTTTGGCTAAAAATGAAGAGAAATGCAAAGAGAATTAGAGGAATAATTTAGCAGTTCCAAAAAAGTGATGTGCAATTATTATGTACAATTAAATTCAAGGCTATTCTTCACAAAAGAAAAGGGAAAATGGCATGCCCAAATAACAAATGCTTTGTTTAAAATGTAGTTTTGGTTTTCTTAATCACTACTTAAGATGCAGATTTCCCTTTTAGAATTATAAGAGCAAATAATCACTACTTACTCATTTCTATAACATAAGCTTAATAAGATGGTAGAATATTGCATGTACGAGGTTATGTTTCCTAGATGAGTGCAAATAAACACTGTAGCACAAAAATCGCTTTGTTCATGTGCTCTCTCAATTAACCCTTTAAGTGCCAAAGTAAAATATAATGGCAAGGGAACCAAGACCTATGTAGATTATGTTCTTACTAATAAAATACATCATTTCTTGTACCTGTAATGTCTCATAATATGAAAAGAGATAATGAATGGAATGTTTAGTTCTGTAAATCTTTGTCTCTGAGAATGAATTTAATTATTAGACCCTTCAACATAAACTAACAGATTAGATGTAAAAGCTAAATAGATTTACCAATCTATTTAACTATGTTTATTTTTGTTTGTATTCATTCATTGATATCCCTTCATATACACCACTCTATCAGTGTCTGTTTGTCGATCTATCCATCATCTGTCATCTCTCTTTCTGTTTAACTACTTAACTAGTATTTTCATCATCATCAGGACCATCATCGACCATCATCATCATAATTATCTGTCTTTAATTATTTCTTTAATTAGTCTGGAGGATAACTGAGGCAAAATAGACTAAAAATTCTTTATGTTTTTTCCTATTTATGTTCATCAAATAGTATGCTAAGTATGTTAGACACATTAATTTAGCACACAGCAAATACACAAAATAGATCACTTGCAAATCACTATTCTACTATTAGTAGAAAATAATTCCATTTATCATAACAAAAGTTGCATAGACCAGTACACACAAAAGTATGGAGACAGTCACATTAATCTCATTTGCATGCTTTAATCCTTCAGTAAGTGGCAGAGTATGAGTGAAAATAAATTTGTTTTTGCTCCATATAGATTTCTGCTTTCAACCCAATACAGCTCAGTTTGAGCAAAAGATAAAAAGTAAGGTAAATATGAAAATCAATTTAATATTAAATAATGGCCTTTTGTGAATGCTTCCTTCATAGTAATAGTTAAAAATTAGGCAAAATTAGTAATGAACAGAAGGTAATGAAACTGAATAATGACAATGTATTTTTTCATTAGTGTTTTTATCTCTTATATTTTACTATATCCCTATATAACAACAAATCAAATGAATATGTGTGAACATATGAAACATACATCAGGAGAACACAATCATGTATTATTTTCATTTTATCAGTTTAGATTTAGGGTAGGTACTGATTGAAATGGTGGGTTATTTGTCATGTAGGCATCCTCCCACATTTGCAAATTTTCATACACATTTTTATTGCTCCATTATGCTTTTCTGGAAACCGGAGTTGATTTTCGCTTCTCTTAGGACCTTAGAATGTTTTCATAATCACTTACCAACTTTTAAAAATACCAGATGAAATTGACTTAATCTAATCATTTCTGTTAATATATTTAAAATAATCATTCTCCTGAAACCCAAATGATATAAATCTAAAACAAATAGATTCTTTACTCTCAAACCTTTGAAATTGCTGCTATGCAGCTTTTGATGGAATTCAATTATCCTGGCATACTAAGCAGGGAGCAGCTGCATTGGCTCTTTATTTATTTTTTGAATTTTTTAAAAAATTTTTACCAAGAACATGTATTGGTACATTGCATACATAATGATCATAATCAACATGGTTATTTTATACCTGTACATGATACATCTTGGTTTTCCCCCCTCTTCCCCCTTCCCCTCCCCTCCCTTCCATTCACCCACCCCTCCCTATTTGCAACAAGTGTAGCTACACTTTACCATTTTTTCCCCTTTCATCTTACTTTTCTTTTAACCTTCTTCTTTATCCCCTTTTTCCCTATCTAGTTCTCCTCTCTTTTGAATACTATCTCTCTTTTTTTTAAAACATAATATCTATTCTACCCCTTTGTCCTTATTTACACTTATGGTTTCTCATATCAGAGAAACAATTTGATGTGTAGTAATAAGTGTCTGATTTATTTCACTTAATAGTATGTTCTCAAGGAACATCCATTTATATACAAAT
>PVJO010022728.1:0-27516 GCA_004026905.1 Hystrix cristata | reverse complement strand
TTATATATTCTAGATGTTAAACCTTTGTCTGAGGGACAGCTGGCAAAAATTTTTTCCCAGTCTGTGGGTTTTCGCCCCACTCTATTAGTAAGTTCTTTTGCTGTGCAAAAGCCTCTTAATAGGATGTGGTCCCAAGCATTGATTCTTTGTATTGTTTGCCGTGCAGTCTGGGTTCTGTTCATAAATTTTTTTGCAACCCCTATGTCTTCCTATTTTATTCTCCGGGCGATTTAGTGTTTCTGTTTTAATCTTTAGATCTTTGATCCACTTTGATTTTAGCTTAGTACGTGGTGAGAGACATGTATCTAGTTTTAGTTTTCAGCATGTGGTAAGCCAATTTTTCCAGCACCATTTATTAAAGAGGCTATCTTTCTTCCAGTGAGGGTGTTTGGCTCCTTTGTCAAAGATGAGGTATTTGAGTGTGTTTGGAGTTGTTTCTGCATCTTCTAGCCTGTTCCATTGGTCCTCGGGTCTGTCTTCGTGCCAGTACCATGCTGTTTTTATCACAGAAGCTTTATAGTATAATTTCAAGTCAGGGATTGTGATGCTCCCTGCCTTATTCCTGTTGCCCAGAATTGTTTTCGCTATTATTGGTCTCTTCTGGTTCCAGATAAATTTCATGATTGTCTTTTCTAGATCTGTGAAGTATGTTATTGGAATTTTGAGTGGAATTGCATTCAATCTGTATAGTAATTTAGGAAGTATGGCCATTTTCACTATGTTGGTTCTTCCTACCCACGAACATGGGATGTCTTTCCATTGTCTGAGATCTCTTTCAATTTCCTTTTTTAGAATACTGTAGTTTTCAATGAAAAGATCTTTTACTTGTTTTGTTAGATAGATTCCTAAGTATTCCATTTTTTTGGATGCAATTATGAAAGGAATATCTTCTGTTATTTCTTTCTCAGTGAGTTTGTTACTGGTATATAGGAATGCTACCGACTTTTGGGTGTTGACTTTGTATCCAGCTACGCAACTGAATTTAGTTATTAAATCTAGAAGTTTTTTGGTGGAATTCTTGGGGTCTTCTATGTAGAGTACCATGTCATCTGCAAATAATGATAGTTTAACTTCTTCCTTTCCTATCTTTATCCCTTTTATTTCTTTCTCTTGCCTGATTACTCTGGCTAATGTTTCTAGAACTATATTGAATAACAGTCATGATAGCCTTGTCTTGTTCCAGATTTCAGTGTGAAAGCTCCAAGTTTCTGACCATTTAGTGTGAATTTAGCCATTGGTTTGTCATAGATGGCTTTTATCAGATTTAGATACAGACTGTCTATTCATAATTTCTGTAGGGTTTTTATCATGAATGGTGTTGGATTTTATCAAATGCTTTTTCTGCAACTATTGAGATGATTATGTGATTTTTGTCTTTGATTCTGTTGATACGGTGTATTACATGTATTGATTTGCATATGTTGAACCATCCCTGCATCCCTGGGATGAATCCTACTTGGTCGTAGTGTATAATCTTCTTGATAATCCGTTGCATTCTGTTTGCTAGTATCTTATTGAAAAATTTTGCATCTATGTTCATTAGAGAAATTGGTCTGTAGTTCTCTTTTTTGGTGGGATCTTTTTCTGGTTTTAGAATCAGGGTAATACTTGCTTCCAGGAATGATTTTGGAAGTACTGCTTCCTTTTCAATGTCATTAAAGAGTTTGAGGAATAGTGGTATTAGATCCTCTCTGAATTTCTTATAGAATTCAGCTGTGAAACTGTCAGGACCTGAGCTTTTCTTTGTTGGTAGGTTTTTAATTACCTCTTCAATTTCAATGGCTGATATTGGGTTATAGAGAATATTTATCTTTTCTTGATTCAGTTTTGGTAATTCGTATGTTTCTAAGACTCTGTCCATTTCTTCAGTGTTTTCCATCTTGTTTGAGTATAGGTTCTTGAAGTAGGTGCTGATGATCCTTTGGATTTCCATAGGGTCAGTTGTGACTTCACCCCTTTTATTTTTTATTGCATGAATTTGGGTCTTTTCTTTCCTTTTTTGCTAAGAGTGGCTAGGGGTTTGTCTATTTTATTTATTCTTTCAAAGAACCAACTCTTGGATTCATTGATTTTTTTGTATTGTTTTCTTAGTCTCAATTGCATTAATTTCAGCTCTGATCATAATAATTTCCTCTCTCATACGAGCTTTGGGCTTGATTTGTTCTTCTTTTTCTAGATGTTTGAGGTTCAACATTAAATTGTTTATTTGGGCTTTTTCTATCTTCCTGATGTGGGAGTCCAATGCAATGAATTTCCCTCGTAGTACTGCTTTCATTATATCCCATAGGTTCTGGTATGTTGTATTGGCATTATCATTAAACTGAATAAATTGCTTAATTTCTTCTTTAATTTCTTCTGTGACCCGGCTGTTGTTCAGAAGGATGTTATTTAGTTTCCATGTGTTTATGTGGTATTTTTGTTCTCTGTTACCATTGAATTCCAGTTTTATTGTGCTATGGTCTGATAGTATGCATGGTATAATTTCTCCAAAAATAATTTTGATGGAAGGTCTGGTAATGACTGGTATACTGACACACCAATTTAAAAAAGCAAGTATATAAATTACACATTGAGGCCCAACCTGCCATCACAAGGTGCTAAAGCTGGACTATTTCACCACACTCCAAGAATATTAAAAATTACTTCATAGGATTTCAATTGTTTCTGCTCAGAGTAGGGTAGTTCATTTTATTTCCTTAAACCTACTTTCTACTATTGATCTAACCCTCTTTTAAGTCATGATTTTCTGCCTGGCATGATTTGCTGGTGCACACCGATCTATAATCCCAGTACTTGGGAGGCTGACACAGGAGGAGTGCCTTGAGTTTGAGGCCAGCTTGGGTTACATAGTGAGTTCAAGGCCAGCCTGAGCTACATAGCAAGACCCTGCCCCCCCCCCAAAAAAATTCCTGATCTTCTAAGGTATTAATAGTCAGTCTGACATGATGAGCCTTTTTCCTGATGAGACAGGAAGTCCATACCACCCGTGGATACTCTTGACAAACGTGTGCAGATAGACATTTTCAACAAGATGAATGTTATATCTTCACTCTCTACATACACTAGATCTTAAAAATGAAAAATCACATGGCCAGCTTGATTATGTCACACAGAGAACTGTAACTACTTTACAAATGTTGGCAACACCTTTCTTTAGAAGAGTTCAACACTGTCTGTAGGCTACCCTACTACTTATTCATGTGAACTTGGCATGTATGTTTTGAGTATCTACTATATGTAAGACATTACTTGAGAAAATTATACCCAGATGCTAAATTTTACTATAATTTGTTAAAATTATGAAATGTGTATCTACTAAAAAAAAAACATGATGAACCAACCAAAAACAAAGCAAACCTGAGATACCACTGAGGTATTACTGTTTTAGTAAACTTGTTCAATCCAAATCAGTTCATTACTTTGAGGGGTAGTTGTGGGGTAGTAGAAAGAGGATGGTGGAGTCAGATCACTCAGCATTCAAATTCTGATTCTGGGCATGTACTAGCCATACGATCTTGGGTAAACAGTAAAACCTCCCCAGGAAGATCATTGATGGAATACTTGGGAAGTACGAAGTATAGTATCTGGCAGACAATAGGAGTGTAATTACATGCCAACTTTAGCCATTTGTTGTTATAACTGTTGCTTATGTTGTGGTTGAAATTTCTTTGCTTGTCTAACTTGTATTTGATCTTTATACTTTTAGCATAGACGGCACTTCTTGGAAATCTCCTCTTAGGTGCTCCCGCTGTACGTACCCTTGAGCCCTGATCTCTCCTCAGTCCTAAATGTACTATATTGCAGTCACTTATTTTAATTTCTATCTTCCTACACAGACTGTAAGATCTAAGAGTGTAGAACATTTCTACATTGTTCTTCATTCTGTCTCCAGCATCTAGTGGATGTCTAGCTCATAGGAGGAATTCAATAAATATTTATTGGAATAAAAATGGAATAAAATTTGTCCGGATAAAAATGTTGGAATATAAACAGACTAAAATGATAACAGGTAAAGAAAAATCAACACTGTAGCTAACAGTGCATGGCACTGTACATGGACTTTCAAACTTGCTGGTTTATGAAAGTGACCTTTTTTAAACAGAAAATCTGGAACATATTCTAGTAAATGTTGGGTTAGATGAAGGCTGACTCTCTTAGTGGTAAGGAATAGTCCTAATTCATTTACAAGTCTCAATTAGGAAGAACAGCGTGTGCAGAAGGTACACTTGGGGTTGACTAGCCAAAGGACCGAGAGTTGTTGGTTTATGTCCGTCTGATTTGAGTTGAATGTAGACTTAACATGGTAGTGGGTCGTGTCTGCATAAGAGTTTTCACTTACCAGGGTCTGGGCAGGCATGCTGACAAAATAACGATTAACATTTACAATTTCTAGGCTACCTGTCTTTTTTATGCCTGGCCTGAAAGAATTCTCCCTCTAATTTGACTAAATGGTGATTCAATTCTTTAGTTAATTCCCTTGGGTTCTGGTCCATGGCCATTCCTGTCTCCTCTTCCAAGCTCTCACCCCCAAGATCCTGGCCCTCCGAAGACTTAGCACCATCCCACGACTCACTGTTCCCACACTATACAAAAAAAATCCATTCCAAAGAATTATTATCTTTAGTAAAAATAAAAATATGTCTACCTGGGAAATGGTAAGGAAAGCAAAAATATACTGTGACCATTTATTGGTGCTTATCAATTTTTGATATGAGTAAAAATTTTCTTGTGTAATACTGTGATATAATTATATATTAATTTTCTGTATTCAGAAGTCTTAAAAATTTACTGTCAGACTTCATATGTCCTTTGCTGACAAATTACTTTTTAAAGTGTTGAACAAATCAAGAACAGAGTTTAACTCACTTAAATTCATTGTTAATATTCTAGCAACAGAGAAGTGGGGTAGGTGAGGAAGGGAAAAAGATGTGTTCACACAGATTTTTATAGCAATATAATGAATTTCTCACCTCAGCTCACACATATTTAATGGGCAAAAACATGACACCTTCCAGAACCAGAAAGGAAAAACAGAAAAAAGGAGCTCTGGCATCACTGTCAGTAAAAGGAAATTCAGTTGTTATTGTATCATAATTACTGTATAGTGCTTTGTAACAGATGGAGAGGAGTGAATTCAAGCTGAATTCTCATTTTAGAGGCAAGTCAGATTGTTCTAAAACACCTGAATCCTGAAGGCATATAGACTGTTAAATTAGACTTCTGAATAGATCTTTGGGCAAGAAATAAAAACCATACATTTGAGGGAAACAGCACAAATCAGATGATTTCCAAGAGACTAAAACGAGAATAAATACAAATGGAAAACATGGCTTCAGTGGAGTAGTCTGTGACAAAGCGGAATTTATAGAATAAAGTGGTTGGTTCTGATCTTATTGATCTTTTCATCTTGTGCATCAAAGGCAAACCAAAGGCTGGTCAATTATGTAAACTGATATTGAGCTTAAAAACTGGTTGGCTTGTATTTCAGCCAGTTACCCTGAATATATAGGGGTGCAAAACAATGTGCTACCCTCTGCATAGTACTAAAGAGAGTAAGAAGAAAGCTTGATGTCTAAGACCGCCTATATTATTATAAACTTCAACTTAGTAAGTGAAAAGGTGCTTACAGATAGCAATGAATGGACTCTTAAAGACAAGAAAGCATTTAAATAATTTCTTCAAATTTATGAGCACTGGGGATCAAAGGTATTAATTCCATACAAGAAGCACTGACCCTAGGAGAATATTTTACCAAATTTTCCATTCTCTTTCAAGTTTTCCCTCTCAAAACCAATTTTGCAATATAAGCTAATGTAGAATCGACAATTGTTTTTTGGTGCTGGGGATTGAACTCAGGGGCTTGCGCTTGCTAGCTAAGTGCTCTACCACTTGAGTCAAATCCCCAACCCCCTAGAATCAACAATTTTAACAATACTGTGGAAAAGATAAAATACATCTTTGTCACTTTGCTTTTAGACTGTTTACTAAAGGATAGTTTTGCATTTACTGGTAACGCTTGATGAATTAATTAGAATGTTCAGCTAATTGTTGACATTCATGTTATCACCAATTATTCTCACTTCATACAGTTTATAAACTATATCTGTCTACTAACGAAAGCCTGTGCCAATAAATAGGCTCGAAAATATTGTGCTGAACACTATTCATATTTCAGCTGTGATTTTAATGCTTTTTTGAAGTTGGAGTCATGTTTCAATTGCAATTTAAAATGATTCCAGGTGCAATTGAAGCAATTAAATTGTGTCAAGACCAGGATTTTGTTAAAATAAGGAAATAAAATTGGCCTCTAGAAAGCAAGCACAATCTGTTCCGAAACGTTGCTTGTAAAGGTACACTAAGCTAATATCTTCTAATTTATTGCATAGCAAAAGACCTCAAAATAGTGATGTTTATTTTTGAGAATGCTAGCTTAATGAGTTGTATTTTAATAGATTTATGGTTAGTCATCTTTTTGAAAAATAGTAAATGTTAAACCTAAGAGTGAAGGAAAAAGGAAAATGCATAAGAATTTCAAAGAGCTGATAAAAATTTCCTTTAACTTTAGAGTTCACTAAAATGGCTATAGGAATACTTTGATCAGTGTTATGAGTCAAATATGAGACAGGAAAAGAGAGAAAATGGTTGAAAGGAGGCACTGAACAGATGGCTCAATATTTTCAACAGAGGGGTGATTTTAATATTGAGCTAAATAATAATTTTTACCAATAAGATCTAAGCATAGTATCAGTGATCGAGAAGCAAATGCTGTTGAAAATATTTTTCAAGAACAACACAGCCATCATCAAGAATTTCTTTCCCAGATCTAGACTATAGCATGTCTCTGCCTAGAGGGCCCACACTATTTCTTTTAGTCTATACTTCTAAATTCTACCTACTAAACCTCTTTATGATTCTTCAAAAAGAATATAATTTTTACAGTGCTTATTTTAAAACCAGTAGTAAAATAAAGGTAAACAGCACTAGTGATTATTAATAAAACAATGGTACTTAGACATACTTAGACATAGATGATGCAAACAAGATTAATAATTAACAATTTACAAACATTCTAGGCTCTCTGATGAAGAGCAGCACATGGCCTCCTTCCTTCTCTTACAAAAGACAGATTAATTTTGCCATATTTGGGGAGAAATTTTCTCAGACCTTCAAGTAAATACAGGCCTTGTGATAAGCATGTTGCCATCTAATACCAAAAAAAGACAAAGCACCCAACTAAACCTGAATACCTCTGGTTTGTTCAATCCCTTAATCTCTTGAAGTCAGAGACTATTCATCTCTACAGAGGGAGTTAAAACAGAATAAATATAATTGACAAAAAAGTAAGGAACATAAAAGGAAAGCAAGAGAGTGAGAGGGGAAAACAAGTATTAGTACCAATAGCGGTTTGAATTTTTTGAGTACTTTAGGGAAAAGTCCTTTTAGAAAAACAAGCAAAATATTATTTCTGCCAAAGTGACTGAAAAGACTCTGGCTCTTAAAAACAGCTGTTTGGAAGGACATACAGCTTATCTAGTAATCAATCACTAATATGCTCAGATGCAAAAAATCCTAACAAACCGAAAGGTGAAGGAAGACAATACGAGGTAATATTATTGAAGGAAGTCTACAAGGACGGAAGGAAGCAACACTTAGCAATGCAGAGGAAGGTTCTTGCTGGGAACAGCAGGTAGACAATAGGACAGCAAAACAGTTACCTGATGATAGCTGGACATTTCAAAACATCTTTAGCTTTCAAATTCTACATAACTTCACCATGTCTCCTAGTACTACAGTATTAACACTATTTATAAAGAAATTCTTAACTGGGCCTGGTGGCTCACACCTGTAATCCCAGCACTCTGGGAGGCTAAGGTAGAAAGATTCCACCTTCAAAGTCATCCTGGATGACTTAGTGAGACTGTCTTAAAATTGTGAAAAAAAGGCTGGGGATGTAACTCAGTGCAAAGGTTCTGGGTTCAATCCTCAGTACAAAAAAAGACAAAGGAAATGAAAAAGAAATTCTTCCAACACTCGGAGGCAAGACTAAGATCAAGTCTTTTCACAAACTGTGAACAGTTTGAGTTGTTCAGTCTTTAGAAATAAAAGCAAATCTACTAAATTGGTATAGAGAAAATTGGATCTTTTGCCTTTACTTTGAAAACTATCTTCCCAGCTCTGTAAATCTTAGGGATTCAAAGTGACCTAAATTCTCTGCAGAAACTTAATTTCCTCTTCTTCAGACAAAAGTAGGAGAGAGAGTGCAAGTCCTTTATTGGAATAAAAAGTCCATTTCTAGTCAATTTAAAAAAAAATAGAAGAATAAAGAAAAAAATACAAAGTTGTGCACATAGAGGCAACCAGGGGGTGAGGCTGATAAATGTTTTGTCTGTCGGATGAATTTTATAAAAAATATTAGTATATAAAAGTTTATATTTTTAAAAGACTTTACCAATTGGGTAACAACATAAACATGTGATAAATAGTAAAAATTAATAAATGAGTACTTTTTCATATTTTGACATTCTCTAATCTTTCATTCAACCAGTATCTGCCGAACATCTGGTAATGCATACTACTTTAGATACTGGAGGAGTATTTGTGAACAAAACAGGTAGAAAGTCCTTACTTTGATGAACTTACAGTCATACAATATTTAAAGGAACTTGCTTTACTATACTAAAAATGTGCCACTTTGAGTAAAGTATGAACTAGATCTTCCATAAAAGTATCAAAAGATATCTTAGCAAGCAGCTCAAAGAAATAAAAGTTAAAAAAATTTTTTATTATTAAGATAAATGATAAATAGCTTGCTGCTGTTTAAGTCTACCAGATGAGGCATATTCTCCCTAGATCTGTTCACGCATGTCTCTTTCTGGCTAAGATCCCAAAAGAATTTTATAACACATGTTGCCTAAAAGTTACGATATGAGTTGTGTTTTTATAGAACATATTATTTGATACACTATAATCTGTGAATTATTTTACCCTCAGCTTATCAGCTTGAAAAAATTCCCAATGCTATGGTTTTACATTACTAGACTTTGGCCACCTAGTCAAATAGAAAATAGAATGCAAATAAATATTTAGAAAACTCTTAAAGGAATTCTGTGCTTAAGTTTTCTATAATTTACTGATTTGTGAAGTTATGACAGATTTTTTTAAATATGGACACTTCTGCATCATAAGAAAAATAAAATATATTGCTTTTAGCAGAAAAATCATAGTCCACTTCAACCTCAGTCTATCTTCCAGGGTCATTTCATGGCACAGGAGAAAGTATAGATACCTCTGAGGATTTAGAGTGCTGCGGATCCAAGTGGTCACCTATGCACATTTCTTCATCATCTGACGTTCTAGCTTAAAATTTGATACAGGTTTTAAAGTCTATTCAGTCATACACCCAGTTTGCTTCAGTACAAAAACGTTTTAGTC
Source organism: Hystrix cristata (assembly GCA_004026905.1). NCBI lineage: Eukaryota > Metazoa > Chordata > Mammalia > Rodentia > Hystricidae > Hystrix > Hystrix cristata. The sequence continues at coordinate 18,084 of PVJO010022728.1, read as the reverse complement.
ATCAGTAGGAACACAGCACCAAGAAGCTATTGTCCTGAGCCAACATCTTCTGGAAACTGGGCTGGAGTGAAGACAGCTGACACTGCGCAGCAAGCTCAGCATCTGGATGTCATTTCTGTTCTGGTACCTGTCACATTATTTCTCGAACCCCAAATTAAATAAATGAGTGGCTATAAATGGCCATCTTTTTTCACTGCTTTATGAACTATCTCAGGGTAATCACTGTGGACAGCTCTCAGAATGGTGCTGAGAAGATGGGATGGGCAGCACTTCCCGGTTCTGCTGGGAGGCACTTCAACGGCTGCGTCTTTTAGATATCACACGGCCCGTGTCATCCTGAGACTGAAAAATTCTCTCATCTTCTGGTCTTCTTGTCCTTCAGGGTGAGGATGAGAATGTGGCTCGCTTGTCATGTTCTCCTGTTTGGGTTTAGGCATTACTGCTATTTATACAAGGACGATCAGATCATCTTCAAAACCATAGCCTCCCCCCAAAAGGAGTGTTTAATACATAGATGAAACAAACAAGCACGTTTATAGGGACAAAAAAATCCTGATAATAGGTTACTCTCCAGAGCTACTGAAATTCTAATTTTTTTCAATGAGGCCTTCTCTGGCCAACTTATATAAGATTGTTATCCCAGCTCTGGCTCCCTTCTGTGCTGTATTTCCTCCCTTTGCTATTATTTGGCATGTATTTTTGTTTGTTTGTTTGTTTTTGAGGCAGGGTCTCACTGTTTAGTTCAGGCTGGCCTCGAACTCATGGCAATCCTTCTGCCTGGGCTTCCCAAGTTTTGGGATTACAGGCATGTGCCACCATGCCTGGCATAGTAAATATTTTAATTATCTCATTGTCTCTCTCTGTCTTTTATCAGTTACCAATGTAAAAATATGAAGGCTACATTTTTAAGCTCTTTTGTTTATTGATAAATCACTCAGGCTTAGAAAAGTAACTAGCATACAGCTAGCACTCAATAGTTTTTGCAGAAATGGGTTTATTTCATCTCCTTTGATCATATTTTCTAAGGTCAGACTAAATTACTAGAAGTTTCTTAAAAACTGTGAATATCTTTTCCCTTTTCTGGAAAGTTTTCTCTTCCCTTCTTTTTTTTTTTTTTTTTTTTGGTTAATAGGGTTGGGGATTTAGCTCAGTGGCACAGTGCTTGCCTAGTAAGGGCAAGGCCCTGAGCTCAATCCCAAGCACCACCCCCCTAAAAAAAAATTTATGAAGATCTGTTAAGGTCCACCTCACCTCAAATGTTGCTTCCTCTTAAAAGCATTCCTTACTTCTGACTCCTATCCTTGCAGCTGAACTAATGCTCCACAGAAAGTACTCTCACCTACGATAGTGTTTAGCTGTTTGTATGATTGTGTCTCTCACAAGAAATAGCATCTACAGATAGAGTATAACGTCTTTTTTATATACCTAGTCGGATTGCCATGAGTTGTACCTTGTAGGCATGTAATGTTTGGCCAAAGAATGAATGAATGCATGAGTGTATTAAATATTAACTATGTGCTTCTAATGTATGAAGCAGATTATTAGACATAAAAGGTTACACAGTGATGCCTGCAACTTAATTCTTCCACAGTTCTAGTCACGAACTAAACTGAATGAGAACCAAATCAAATTTCCCAATAAGGTCAACACTGACCCTAACCACTGAATTTGACTCAGTTCTCTTCTGATTTGATTTGCAACCAAAATGGTGGAAAGAATTAAGTTTGTAAACTGAGGTTCCATGGTACATCAATAACTCGGAGACCCTGCTCTTAGGAAGTGCACATGACAGGGAGGCAGACAGATATAACATAACTATAATTCATGTCAGAAGTGATAAGAACTACAATAGAAGAGAAAATAGATACATCTTTGGCAAATGGGAAGGGGACCAAAAGATGGAGGAGGGAAGGGAAGGGGATGTAAAAAGAAGTAAGATGCATCAGGGAGGTGTACCAACTACCCACCATGAATATATTCATGACGTACCACAAACACGCACTAATAAAAAAATAAAAACTATAATCAAGCCAAAGTCCAATGGTGACTCAGAGGAGAAGGTAATTAATTCTGACTGAAGAGGACAAGGTCTTCATTATAGAATCTCACTTTTAACTAGGAGCGATGGGTAGAAGGTACTTCTAGACAGAGCAACTGCTACATGTGGAGAAGTCTGAAGATGGAAGACAAGTTTCAGAAAAAGCCTAGTTATCTAACATGTCTAGAATAGAGTTTTGTTAGGAGAGAAAAGCTGGATAGGTAGGCTGCTCTAGTTCCTTTCGCTGCTTTACTTTTCTCCCAAACACTTATCAATGTCTGACACAGTAAACACTGTAATTACTTCATTCTCTCTCTTCTACCAGCAACTGGAGTATAAACATGATGGTGATACTAGTGCTCTCGCTCACTCATAATTCATTCAGGCTTAGAAAAGCAGCATACACTAGGTGTTCAATAATGGTAGCTGGAATGGATGCATTTCAGCTACTCTAATCATATACTCTATGGTCACGCTGAGTTACTGGAACTTAAGATTTAAGAGTGAACAGACTTTTAAATTTCATGCTGGAAAACAAATTATCAGAACAGGAAAACCTATGAAGATAAAGAGTAGCTCAGTGGTTGCCGAGATTTAGCGGGGAGGGACTCGGAGATAATAGCTAGTGGGTAGAGTGTTTTATTTTGGGATAACAAAAATGATCTAAATTTGACTGTGGTCATGGCTGTACAACTTTGTCAATGTGCTAAAATCTACTGAATCTTACACTTTAAGTTCGTAAGTTGTGTGGTATGCAAATTTTAGTTCAATAAAGCTATTATGTAAAAAAAGAAGTTTCACGCTACCGTCTGACCTTCACGGAAACTGTGAAGCCATTAGAGGGCCATCTATCCACTTCAGAGGGAGGACTTGCTAAGTGGATGAGACAGGGCATTTATATCTTTGTTTAACAAATGACTATGGAACACTGGGCATACTCCAGATGTCACACTACAGGTAGGTAGTTGCAGACATACCCGTCCCCTTAAGGAAAGCTCGCTGTCCAGTAGGGAAGATAGAGATGGGAACATGTAATTCTGATAATGACGGATACGTACACTAGCAGAACCTGTTCTAGGTCATTGGCCCTAAACTCACCATCAATAAAAGTTCTTCTGGGAGGGACACATTCTAAAACATGCAAAAATAGACATAAATAATGAACTCAAACTGAAAAACAATACCTTAAAAATACTCCTAGTTTTTATTTGTTAATAAAAAACTTTCTGTTCTCATTAAAAGTTAAAGAAGGTTATTTTGGGGAGACCAACATGATTGATACACTTTTATTATTTGTGTGATTTAAAGGCCTAGCCCTAAATTCAGTTTATTTCAATAGCTGAAAAACAGCTCTCAAAGACATCTACACAGATCCAAAGGGAAAAAGTGGAATATTGACTGCACTTCTTGGAGCTCAACATGCAGGTTTTTGTTGTTTTTTGGGGGAGGGAGTGCTGGGGATTGAATTTAGGGCCTTGCGGTTGTAAGGCAAGCACTCTACCACTTGAGCTAAATCTCCAATCCCAACATACAGCTTGTAATCTCATTTACCAAACACAAAATTTTCTTTACACTTAAAAAAACACCACGTGCTAATAGTGGCACAAAGAAAGGAAAAACATCTGCTTGTGAAAGAGAAGGGGAAGGAAAGGGTTAAGAAATTCTCCCACAGAAAAAGACTTTGATTAACATTTTCAAGAAAAAGTAGGAATTTTCCAGGTAGATTTGACAGGGAATTCCGGACTGTGAGGGCTATACATGGTACATCATGTAGCCATGAATATCCTTTAGCTATTGGCTATCCTGCTCTTCTAATGGTCACTAGCCAAGTTCTCACAGCCCTCTAATGACTGTGCTCTGAAGGCCTAGCTATTACTTCTATTACAGAGCCATCCTACCTACTGAGTCTCTAGAACAGACAAACTTGCTGAAATGCCAGAATGTCTTGCTATAAATCGTGCCACAATTTTGAAAATAATAATTGCTGCCAAAACTTATCAGTGTTTGAATTCTATGCCTCCATTAGTCTCTTTTCTCCTTATCATATTAAAATTTTAGACATCATTTCGCTTATATTTTAGCATTCTATTTGCCTATTTACTTATTTGTCTATTGTATATTTTCTCATCACTTAGAAAGAAAGCTTCCTGGTAGCAGTGACCTTTGTCTATCCAGTTCAACCCTGTGTTCCCAAGGTCTAGAATAGTGTGAGGGACACAGCAGGAGCTCATAAAGGGCTGCTGCAGCAGATGCTCTGGTGCCTTTACCACCAGATATACCTGTCCTCCAGCTGCTACAGCACTGATTCCAAAAGCTCATAGCGAAACTTCCCTCCAGAGAATTTCCGTCTCCCAGGGGAAGCTGGCCCAGAAATGCCTGGCAGGTTTCAGGGTCCTCCTATCTTCCCTTGAAGGGGGCAGCCCTTAACAAGCGACTTAGAATATAGGAGCAAAAAACATTGGCCCGCTTGCTTCCACGTGGGGTACAAAGCAGAACCATCACGCTCCAGAGCTCCCTAGGAGTAGGCTGAGGTGGGACTTCAGCTGCAGCCACCTCTTAGGCCCAATCGCATCCTGATTTCTTGAAATCTCTACAGGTTTCACCTAAAGGCTCTCCTAAAATCATGCACTCACTTTCCTCCCTGGAACTGCTTCAAGGAAACCCAGCCTACCACATCCGTTGACTGGCTGAATGAATGAATGACTGAAGTTAAATGTAAATTGGTTTTTTTTTGTTTTTTTTTTTTGTTTTTTTTGTGGTGCCGGGGATCGAACTCAGGCCCTTGTGCTTGCAAGGCAAGCACTCTAATCACTGAGCTAAATCCCCAGCCCCAGTTAAATGTAAATTGTTAAATGAAACAATTCTTAGGATTTTTTTTTTTTAGCAATGCTCTTATTTCATTTTTCACAAAATATTAAAGCTACATCTGAGTTAAGAGAAATTTCTTAACAGAGATGTGAACTGAGTGATCCCACAAACAAAATAATCTATTTGCTGGACTGAAGCACCTCAGTCCCTCCCTTCTGCTCAATTTGTCTCTGTCGCCATCCGAAGAATGTGGCTACAGCGAGATCTGACTTCCTTATAAGGAACAGTATTCTATAAAGCTCAACAAAAACATTCCAAATCTAAATGAGTACAAAGACAGTTGGGAGTTATCAGGTACCAGCCCAAGCTACTTCTGCACTTCACATGCTGGCTGCAGGAACCTGTAGCTGGTGCTGGCTGGAAAGGTCCCAAGAGAGGAGCAGCTTTAAGTGGTCAGGACGTGATGTTAAGTGTGTCCAGATGATCTGAGACTAGAACAATTCCGAGTTTACTTTTTTTTTCTTATTTTGTGTTAAAAGAAAGAACTCACTTTTTTGGTACTGTAGATGGAACCCAGGGTCTTTATACTGAGCTACATCCCCTGACCATTTTACCTTTATTTTTTATTTTGAGACAGGGTCTCACTAAGTCATTAAATTGCTCAGGCTGGGCTCAAACACACAATTTTCCTGCCTCCCAGAGTGCTGGGATTAGAGGCATGTGCTAACATGCTTGGCTCCAGGACAAAATTTTTAATCCTTTCTCCATCAGAATATCATTGATTTTATAATAGGAATCATTGTAAAATGATTGAACTCAGGGCCTTGTGCTTACGAGGCAATCACTCTAACCACTGAGCTAGATCCCCAGCCCTAAAATAATTTTCTTAATAAAAATTTGTTTGATGCATAAAAAGGACTGGAATTTATATACTAAATATACAATAGTGATTTACTTGAAGAAGTAGAGATGGAAGGTGGTCATTAAATGAAATGTTGGCTATAACTATTGTGTTTTATTTCTGTAAAAACAGAGAATCAAATTTGGGAAAATATAATAGTTGTTAAATATGAGTGATAAATTTGGGTCTGTATTATATATTTGTATTTACATTTTTTTTGGATTTCTAAAGTTCTTCTCAAACTAAAAAGGCACAAAACAATTGAATGAAGTTGTGCTCTGATGGCAAAGCATGTTACAAAAGAGAAAACACACAGTGTATCAGTGCTTCTCAAGATTTTTAAATTTGATTTAGAAAATAAAAATGAAAGACAATCCCACAGACTCCTCACTGTTTCCAGCCTTCTCTTCCAAAACAGGCTAGAGCAGGCCACTCACTGTGTCTCCTGTTTCAGGGGTCTGTCTGCAGCTCTGACTCACCAACCTCTGAAATCCACAAATTCTAAGCCAGAATCGTGCAACTCTTCGGTAGCTGCACTGAAACAAAGGACACCATGGAAGCAGTGTCCACTGGGGAGCAACAGCATGTAATTTCACTCATTTTTAAAATCACCTGATGGAACGGAAAGCAGCGCAGAATTTGCTGATGACACACCCCAGAGAATGGCATGATTCAGAGCCAATGTAAATTTAATAATCCGGAGAAGTGCTCAAGAAAACAGAAGATGCAATTCAATAAGAACTTTAGTACAGACAAAAGATAGAAAAAAATATGAGAAATGTGCAGAAAAAGACTTGGGGTCAAGCTGAGCAAGGATCAAGAAAATAATGCCAGAATTTAACAAATCACACTATTACAAATAGACTGAGGAACAGTACGAATTAGTTGACCAACAATCCTATTATATGGGTAATACTGCAGGCAGATACTTAATACCCTCACTTAATTACTATTTAATTAAGCACAATAAAGTCAAGCAGCAACATGATGGAGTGGTTAGGCCACAGGGTTACACACAGATATAGGAAGCCAACTATGTGAGCTCACTCAAGTTGCTTAACCTCTCTGTACCTCAGTGGCCTCATCTGCAAAATGGAGATAGTAACAGTGTGGCCCTCATAGACTTGCAGTAACAGTAAAAAATACTAATCTGAAAACCGCTTAGAACAGTGCCTAGCACATAGTAGCAACCATGTGAATGCTTATTAAAGAAACAAAAATAACAGAGGAATTTAAATGGGTATGATGATCCACCAGAGAAGAGTAAGAAAATTATTGTAATCCTAAAGGTCACATGGAAAAGTATGAGGCAGTGGCATAATTCGCTTTCGTAGTGAACTACTGCCTAAGTGCTGGTAGGCATATTTCTAACATAGCTTTTTCAAGTCCATGATTGTGAGACAGAAGAAGCCTCTATGCATCAGCTGCCCTCTACGAGACAAAGCCCCTTACTCCCATGATCAGGGCTAAGAACACGGGGACAGCTCGGTCATCTTGTTCTCTGTGACAATTCAAAATAGTTCCGTCTTTTTGTATTTTCTACCAATGCTTCTATCTGCCTGCTGGGACTTTGTAAACTTCAAAATTCATACTGTCATATTCAGTTTTCATCAGCCTGAGGGAAGCCTTGAATGCTGATTATGCCGTGCTTTGGAAAGCATGTCACCACTCCCTGCAGGATATGTGATTTTAAGTGGGCCAATAGTGGAGTTTTGCACTTAATTTGCTACATACTTTATTTCATTTGGTTTCACAAAGAAACAACTATGAAATGTTATAGTGAAAAAGCAAATGTTTTAACAATAATTAGTCACAATGCAGTATTTTAACTAACTCAGATGGCTGGAACACTTACATAACATAGTTACAGGTCTAAGGCATATGTAGAAAAGGGATCTCACTCAATTCAGAAATAGCTTTCAATGCCTCCAAGTAAGAATGGTTGAGCACAGGGGAGCTTGAGTTGGAAGGTCCTAATGAAATCAGCACATACCAAGTCATTTCAACAAATACTTATTGGCATCTACTCTACATTAGCCATGCAAAGTACAGGCCTCATGATTACTGGCACCATGTGTAAGGTAATTACTCAACCTACACACACACACACACACACACACACACACACACACACACACGCATGTAGTTATCAGGGATTCTAGAATCAGTCATTTACGCTATTTCAGTATGCCCTCCTTCCCATTCTCATCACCAATCTTTTTGTGTAGCCCCAATAATTTTATTGGACTCCTGAAATCAACTCCTGTCTCTCACTTTCTGGCTTTCAGGTAGCCTGTTTTCCATGACCCTGATGCCCTTTTCTCTGTTATTTACTTAGAAAACTTTACTCATCCCTTAGGACTCAGTTTAAATACTACCTTCTCCAGATACCTTCTGCTGCACCCAGGTATGTAGTCAGGGGGTCGAGTACTTCTCTGGGCTCCTTTGGCTCTTGCACATGCCTCTCTCACAGCTTGCAAATAATAACTACTATAAATATTAACGTTTTTCAGCACTTACAAGAAAGTAAGCACCTCTGGGTCAATATAAATACCATTATCTGTACATCAACTCTAACTAAGACAGTCTCTGGCAAACAGAAAATATGTAGTTATGTGAATTCATTATGTGAATGAATAAATACCTAATGAGTAAAACAGATCCCTTTCCCTCAAAAAAAGTTTCCTGTTTAGTTGGGAAGAAAAGATTGGGAGAAGGGAAGCAGACAGAAATAAGATATTAGAAATTATTATGGGCTAAGTATCCCTTATCCAAAATGCTTGGGACCACAAGTGTTCTGCATTCTGGAGTTTTCTGGATCTTGGGATATTTGCATAGGCTTTACCAGCTGAGGATCTTTAATCCAAAAATCCAAAATGTTAACTGCTACAAAATCTGAACTTTTTGAGCATCATGTTAGAATTCAAAAAGTTCCAGATTTTAGAGCATTTTGAATTTTGGATTTTGGATTAGGGATGCTCTGTCTGTATAATGCAAATCAGAGTTAGCTAAGAACGTAAGCTGTGTGGTAAGAGAAATACTAGTATGCCTAAGTGGGTACCTAAAAGCACCTGACACCATGATTAGTCTACTGCACACATTCTCTTAATTTTCACAACTACCCTGCAAGAAATTATTTTAGTTTGATAAGGAAATTAGGACTCAAGGAGCTTGAGATAACACAAAAGTTGGTGAACACAGGATCTGATCTCTAAAGCCAGCGTTCTGTCACAAGGGCACAAATAGAATCCCACGGAGGGTCAGAGGAGGGAACAGTTATGCTGAGAAGGAAACATCAGGAAAGCTTCTGTGGAGAAGTGACAATAAGCCAAACTTTGAAGGACCGGGAGACAAATGGGTACACTTTAGATAAAGCAATGAAGACATGGATTCAAGTCCAAAGCTGGTAAGACAGAATGGTTCAGTCCAGAATAAGTTAGGTATCTGGGAGCCAATCCCTATTAGAAGAGAAAGTTCGGGCTGTAAGGGGAGAATGGGGACTCTACAGCTGCAGGGAGACTCTCCACTAGAAAATCAGTCAAGAACACAGATCGTAAATGCTTAGACCTGTGCTGTTACCTTCACATCTGAAGAGTAGAAAATGAAAAATCTGGTCATACAAAGTCACACGGTAATTCTGATTTAATATAGCTGTATGTCTATTCAAGGAGGAAATACAGCTATGGAAGTTAAGTATCTGAGAAGTTTCCCTTCCTGTCAAATTAATATAACACTAGAAAAATAAGTAAATACATAGAGACATACAGTTTCTTCCGTTTAGGGCAAACGCCATAAAAAATTACATGCATTAATCTTTTAAGTTAAATCATACTCTAAGATATACTTTTGATTTTAACTAAATACTCAAAATTTGCAGCATGTTCACTTTATGAAATCTGGTCATCAAAACATGGAGTGACCACACTTAACATATCCTGGTTGTGTGTTTTACTTGTATATGCTGGCTGAGAGTTTTACTTATCAAGATTATATTTTTGAATGGCTCTTATAACTGATCTTGCTCAAATAACACTCATAAACTAAATGGACAGTGACTAATTATTTAGATGGTAACATCACAAATCCATTAGAAGGAAACTAAAATAAACAAAGTAAAATCGTTAGTAGATCAGAAAAGTCCTACACATTTTGTTTCAGACTGCTATTTTTAGGTCTTTTAAACGTATGTTTCTCTAAAAGCAATTTTATTAGCTTAAATTTTACTGTGAATATAGCCCCAAAGCTGTAAATAATAAAGACAAAACTCCTTAAATTAGTGAGAATGCCAGTCTACTTACTGAAAACTCTTTAACATTACACATTTTAAACTAAGCCTTTTTACTTCCAACTTTACATAAAAAATATCTAATACCACTGAACAGAGGTATCTATGGCTCCTATTAAAATGAATAGATAAAATTTTATTTCTAGTACTATCATCAATACAGCAACAGGTGCTATAAAATATAAATGTCTGACTTTGAAACTTTTATTACATTTTGAATTAGAAAAATTTTCACAGATAGGACAAAAAGTTAGCATTAAAGGCATCTGAGGTGAAGTAAGGTATACTGTCTCTAATTCTCTAACCTTCTAAAGGCACCTTGCATAGCATCTCGTTCTTGACTAATCAAAGATACTCTAAGAGCAAAAAGAGATACTACAAATGACCCACCTGGTCTCTTTTTTACACATAAGTAAAAAACACTGATACCCAAAGAAAGACTGAAAAATTGCTTCAGAAAGGTGTGGTGGCACAGCCTTGTAATTCCAGCCACTCAAGGGGCTGAGGGAGGAGGATGGAAAATTCAAGACAAGCCTAGATTAGTGACAACTTGCCTCAGGGGAAAAAAAAAAAAGAACAGAAAAAAAGAGGGCTGGTGCTACAGTTTAGTAGTAAAGTATTTGTTCATCAAGTGCAAAGTCCCAGATTCAATTCCTACAGAAAAAATAAAATATATAAAAGATAGCTTCAAATACACATAAACTAAGGATTAAAAATTAGTGATTTAGGCATTCATACCCAAAAGTTTAAAAAAGGACAGCGTGGTGGCCCATGCCTGTAATCCCAGCACTTGGGAGGCTGAGGCAGGAGGATTGCCATGAGTTCAAAGCCAGCCTGGGTTACACAGTAAGATCCTGTCTCAAAAAAAAACCCCAAAACCAAACCAAACCAACAAAAACCAAAAAGTAACAATGCCAAAAGTTGATTCTTTGAACAGCCAATAATATTAATAACTCCTTGGCAAAACTGATCCAGAAGGTAGACAATTAATACCAGAACAAAAATGGGGATGGCAGCCAGGCATTATGGTGCACATTATAATCCCAGAACTCTGGGAGGCTAAGGGAGGAGGATGGCAAGTTAAGAGCTAGATGGGGCAATTTAATGACTTAGTCAGATCCTTAAAAAACACAAAGAACTAGGGATTCTGCTCAGTGTGAAAGCCCTGGGTTCAATCCCCAGTTCCACAAAAAGGGCTATCATCACCTTGCTCTGGGGTAAAATCCACTTTTTTTTTTTTTTTAGACAAGGTCTTGCTATGTAATTCAGAATGGCCTTGAACTCACTATGTAACCCAGGCTGGCTTTGAATTTGCAGCAATCCTCCTGCCTCAGCCTCCTGAGTGCTGGGATTACAGGCATGCATCACTGTGCCTGGCTAAAATCCAATTTGTTATGACATATTATCCTTTTTATATATTGTTCAATTTGATTTGTTAATACTTAAGGAACTTTCTATCTATGTCTTTGGAAAATACTGAATTTTATTAGGCAGTTCTGTTCATGAAAAATACTCTCATCTTTCTTTGTTTGAAAGTGTCTGTTTTTTCCACAAAAAGAGTACTTTTGCTGAATATACCATTTTATATTAAGTTTTTATTTATCATTTAGTACTTTAAAAGCAACTGTTTCATTGGATTGTTTCACATTGAATTCTAAATTTTCATGAGAAGTCATTTTTTCAATATTCTACTATATTCAGTCTGTCTTTTTCTTTTTAAAATTTTATTGTAATGGTACATTTAGATACACATAGTGGTACCTTTCATCAAAGAGGATTTATACCTGTACATGATGTATCTTGCTGCTTCTTTTTTTCCCATTCCCCTCCCTTCCCTTCATCCTGCCTCCCTCCTTTCTTTCTCTTTCTTTTTTCTTTTCTTTCTTTGTACTCTGTTTTAAAGATTTTCTCTTTGTTTTCTGCAATTTGGTTATTATGTACCAGCTATGGCTTTCTATTCATCTTGCTTTAGGGTCACTGATCTTCCCAGATTGGTGACTTTATGTTTTTCATCAAATTTGGGAATATTTTCACCATATTTCTTTAAATATTGCTCTTTCTTTTTTCTCCTCTCTTTTGACATTCCATTTGCTCCTATATGAAGCTACTGGGCTTATAGTGGTCATTTCTGTACTCAGAGTTCCTAATTATTTCTCATTACATTCATTTTCCCTCTAAATTCTTGAATATGTTAGTGGCAAATGTTCTGTAGTTCTTGCCTGTGAATTCTATCATTTTCATTTTGAGTCTACTTCTACTGGTTGATTTCCTGCTTTTTCATATGTTTTGTAATTTTCTGTTGAAGGCTACTGGTTGACGGCTGGGATTCTTCAGTCTTCCTTAATTGAGTGTTGAGTTTTGTTCAGCTCAGCAGTTAATTTACCCTTGAATCACCTTGAACTTTTCAACATATTCCTCCCTGCTTCCCCCAAATTCCATTCTTTTTATTTTAAAGTCATTTGGTATGAGAAAGAACTTCCAAAATAATGTAAATAATAAACACCATTGTTTATTCAAGGCTCACTGTTAAACTTTTCAGTGGGTATAGAGTAGCTTTACTATAGGGATACATTAATCTTACTTCTAAAGCATAAACTTTATAGGATTATCGTCTAAAAACTACAAGTATTTAATGAATGTTCTCAACCATGTGGGAGCCCTGGTAAGTCTTTTGGCCAACAGATCCCTGATGGTCGTTCCTTTCTTAGCATTTGGCATTTTCTCCAGTTTTATAGATCTTTGCTAGGGGAGGCCTAATCTGGTGCTATCCCTCTGTTACGGCCGGGATATAAACCCCAGGAAGGAGTTTGCAGCTGCACCTCCACTTTCCTTTGGTCCTTTGCCTCATTAACTATCCTCTGTGCTCCTATAATCCTCTCTCAGAAACTCACAGTTTAACAAAACAATCCAAACCAGAAGCTAATTCTTGTAATTCAATCCAATGCTCTTTCTACTGCACAATATACTTTTTTTTAGTCTCCCAGGATAAAACAATAATAAGTTGAGTTACTTTTAAATTGCTCAATACTTGGTATATTCCTTGGACAGCCTGCTCTCTTTTTAAAGTCTAGTGGATCTGCCACTTAGATTTCATTTGTAAAAATATGCACCGGTTCACTGATAAAGGTAAAAATGGTTCATTTTGAGAAAATTTATTTGTTTGAAAGCTCTTCCTGACCATTCTGACTGTACAAAAGTAAATATCCACAAAGTGTTTCAAGAAAAGCAGACACTAATGACATACTTTTCTGTGCTCCTTACCTCATACCTGAGATCTACATAGTTTGTTGTTTCTCCCTGTGAGCTATTTTAAATTCGTGTAAGTGCCGCATACTTTCCTTTTAATTTAAGTGCCTCAATGTTGACGAGATCTGCTCTTAGAATATAATGTGCATCACTCTGTCCACAAAATATCTATTAATTCATGTTTATAAAGTATTACTCACTTTAAAAATAAATTTTGCATGGTTTTATTACCTTTTAAAGAGAAGAGAGATAAGAGTATTTGAAATAGGGCTGAAACTGGTTTAAAAAATGAGCCTTCGAGAAAGTATATTTAAACTGTATTAGGAGAAAGATGAATAATTAAATGAGATGTTAAGAGCTGGTGGGTATAATACTCTTACCTGTGCAGCTGGATATATTCTCGGGGTCTGTTGAGCAGGTGAAGGAATCTGTCCACAATCTTGTTTTTTCCTACACCCTGTAATTACATAGATAGCATTAAACAGAAAAAGACATTCGGAAATAAATTTCTGCCAAACCAGAAGAATGTTTTATTGAAACCTACTTTCTCAAGTTGTACTATCTTAGTTTATTGTTAATGAAATCCAAACGAGCAAGCATATACAGCACATTTCCTACGACATAACTTTTTTTAAAAAATTTACTTTTAAGCACACTCATTGTAAGTTATTCTTATTTATAGGGCAATCCATAAGTCAGCTTCTTACGTCTTGACTCTTTGGTTTTATAATTTTACACTGAAGTCTAGATACTAGAGCAGAGTATTAACTATTTCAGGTTTGAAGAAAAGCATGAAAAGTGATCAAGTAAATATAAAATATGATTTATCTAGTCAATTCTTTGAATAGTTTTGAGTAATGAGAAGATAAGTGTAATACTGTGCTTTTTCTGCTTAATCAAAAATTCATTTCTCCTTTTATCCAACTTTCTAGGCCTTTAAAATTTTAGATTTCTAGGCCTAGAAATCTAAAATTATAACATGGCATATTAATAAAACTCAACTATATTTGCTCTGTTTAGAAATGCCCTCATTTCCTTGAGACTTATTGATGCTGAGAGTTGCTATTCTTTTCTAAAAGATAGAAAAATGGAATATAAGTCCATGTTATTTCCCTTTTTAAAATTTTTCACTAGGGGTATAACACAAATGATAGAGTGAAAATCTTTAACAATTAGGTTGTGTGGGGAGAGTAAAAGAGGTTAAAAAGCTGAGTTCTATATATATAGGTGATAGCAATAACAATTTAATTTCTTAACTGTGCCATACTCTGTTAAATATTCTCATGTGTTATTTCATTTAATCATATTGACATAGTCCTATGAGATAGGAATTAGGATTATTCCAGCTTCATAAACAAAATAATTAAGGCTCAGAGAAAATGAGCAATATGCATACAATCATGTAGGTAATCACAGAGGAGCCAGGATTCAAATCCAGATATGTACGATTCTAATGTTCATGTTTTTAGCCCCTACATTATAGATTATATTCCTTTCTATCCAAAATTGATTTAGGCAATCTGGGCTTTAAATTGCCTCTTTCTGTACTTCTAGGAACTATCCTAAATAATTAGGCAGATCAGTGCAATGTCTGGTACTATTAGAAGCAGAAGCCCAATAGGGAAACACTTAATATTGCTGGTGTCTTTACTACATACTCGATTATGTTATGAAGAAAAGTATTCTAAAGCACCAATGATAGGAATTTAAGACAATTAAATGAGTATTTATTGAGTGCTATGGAAGGCAAGAACCATGCCTGTTTTGCTTATCACTATATCCCCAGAGTTCAGTACAGTTCTTGGCACAAATAACGCATTCAGTAAATATTTTTCAAATGAATGACTAGGTACAGGAAATTTGGAAACTACTAGAAAAGGAATGCAAATCCTATAAAAAAATGGGGACCATGTTAGTAGGAATACTGAATAATGGACTCTGTACTGAGTTATAGCCTTGTAATAGCTGGAAAAACTTTGTGAATGATCCAATTTATTTCACCTCCAAAAGATTCAAGGTTATCTGAGCTGAATGTCAAACTGACAAATTCACTAAAGCAAGAATAATGGGTTATTTCCTTTCTAGGAATCTTTTCAGTATCTAACTGGATTTCATCCAAAATAATTTCAAGCTCAGCACGGAAACACAAAGAGGGAAAATCACACTTTCATGTTTGCATGTCAATAACAACAGCTATGGAAGTTTTAAATGATACCCTGCAATAAGCATAAAATCTTAAATACATAAAATCAGACAAATAAAATGTCTGTTAATTTTTCAGCTCTGTTACATTCAATGACCTTAGAGAAACGCAAACACCATAAATGAATTATAATGTCAGAAATAGGAAGGAGTTCCTAAAGGCAGTGACTCAGAAAAAGCTACTCTCAGAGTTTCTGCTCTCTCCACCCCAGTGCTGATGAGTCAGCCACACTCTCTCACATTCCCCCTGAGCAATGCACCGTTTGGGAGCCCCTAGTTCCTGCAGATGTAGGATGAGACCCCAGCGGCCACTAAGGAGCTTCTGCTGTGTCTCTTTAAACGTTGGGGTCTCCAGAACTCCAACCTCAGCGGTCTTCTTGCTCCACAATCTCCCTGGAGAATCTCACCCAGTCCCAGGACCCACGTCAGTGCATATGGCTCACATTTCTTTCTTAAGTGCCACGTGAGAGCCCCTATTCTGGTCAGCTGAACCTCTGTACCAGATGTTCATACCAAATGCCCAAGGCTCCCACCCAAACCTATTTGTTTTTAACTCCAATATAACAAGTGTTGCTATGTATCATGCTGCTAAATGATTCTTAGAATATTTTTGGTATTTTACTAATATTTTTCTACTCCCTCTCCAATTTCATTTAAATGTCACTGGGATCTTTGTGGTCCCTATCTACAAAACTTTAACATTTTTCTTTCTATTCACTCTTTCCTTTTCCTCCCTTCTTTTTCTGTTTCCTCTCTTCTTCCCTCCTTTCTCCCTTCCTTCTTGTCTAATTCATCAACTATGAGGACCCAAGGTTGCTGCAGCTGTGGAGCTAGACACACCCTAAATAAATCAACCACAGCCCCTGGCCACGCCCACAGCTTACCATTTAGTAGGCAACACCGGCAATTAAGCAAATGTCATAGATGCCCATGGTGTGTACTATTGTCTGAGGCAACCAAGATGCTTACAGATTTAACCTAAGGCTGGAGAAGACCCGCCAGAGTGCTACTTATGATGTCAAGGAATTAGGAGCTACAGGGAAGGAGGACAGAGGGAAGTGTTCCAGGCAAGAGAACAGTGTGTGGAAAGACTTGTGGGAAATAGTGATCTGGAGAACTGGAAAGCTCCATGAGATGCCAAAGTGTAAGTATGAGTAAGAAAGCAAGCAGTAAGGAACAAGGCTAGAAGGGTAGGTAAGCCGAGAGTTTGCACTGCTTCCTAAAAGCACAGAGAAGCCACTGAATTAGAGCAGTGACAGGATCGGATTTTTCAGTTTTGGAAAATGACTATAACGGGATGGTCAGGCAGAGAGAAAAAAGTGATAGCAAAGAAATGCAGTTTGTAAACTTCTTTAAAAATTCAAGCTGTAGCCAGGCAAGGTGCAGCACAGCCGTAATCCTAGCAGTCTGGGAGGCGAAGGTAGGAGGCTTGCAAGTTGGAGTTCAGCCTGGGGGACTTAACGACTTAGTGAGATGCTGCCTGAAAAGTAAGTGAATGAATGAATACACAGGGTTAGGGAAAGGAGCCCTGGGTTCGTTCCTAGTACCACCAAAAAGAAAAAAATATGTAGCAGTAGATGACAGTGGCCTAATCCAAGGAGTAGAGAAAAATGGACCGTTTAGGAAAAAGAACTAATAGGCCTCAGTGATGGACTGAATGAGAAGACGCAGAAATCAGTTTCTATCCTGGGCCGCAGGATGGTGGTCATGCTACTTACTAAGAAAAAATTAGGGGAGGAGAAATAAATTTGCGGGAGGGGGGATGGAAGTGTAATTTTAAAAGGAGAGTTTAAATTTGGACACGTTTACTTTTAAGCACCTGCTTACCTTATCTGCTCCTTCCTCTACAGTTCACTGTCTCAGCTCCCAACCAGCTCACCCTCCTCCTGGTCCCCTGGAAAGGTCTGATTTGATTTCCCACCTACAGCCTCACAACAGAGCAATCCATAATTTGTTTAGTTATTTTTTCTAAATCACAGATCTCATCAGGTCACTTCCTACTTCATTTTAAAAAGTTCCGATAGTTCCTTCAAGGAAATGCTGGAAGAATAATTTAGGAAGGAATTTCTGTAAATATCCTGGACAAAATGAAACAGTTACAGCAATTCATTCTTTCCAGTCATAGCTTTTGCCTAGAACAGAAAATCCTCAGGATTACTTTAATTGAATAAATACATAAATAATGTCTTATTTTTCCATAAAAATTATATATACTCATTTTTCTCCCTGGGAAATTTAGAAAACAAAACATCACTCAATGTGCAACTGCTAAGAAACCATCTGCTAATATTTTCATTTTATTCCTATGCTTATCTTTCCTTTATTCTTTACATACAATTGTATCCTTTAATAAAAATTAACATGAAATAAGCTGTACATCATTATTAAATCTATTGAGGCTAAGTTTTTTTTAATTTTTATTTTTACCAAGAACATGCATTGGTACATTGTATATATAATGATCATAATCAACATGGTTATTTTGTACCTGTACATGATACATCTTGGTTTTCCTCCCTCTTCCCCCTTTCCCCTCCCCTCCCTTCCATTGACCCACCCCTCTCTATTTGCAACAAATGTAGTTACACTTTACCATTTTTCCCC
>PVJO010022727.1:0-27484 GCA_004026905.1 Hystrix cristata | reverse complement strand
AAAAAGTACTGTGAATTTTCAAGAGGAGTTATATGCTGTCCAGATGTTGCTCAAGCTCATTTGACCACTCTGCTGAGTCACTAATGACCCCACTGTCTACCCCTCTCCACCACAAACTTAAATCCTGAAAAACTCATCTATGCTAAATTTAAATGTATGACTACTATCTTCAGGCAGACTCCTGGGGCTGCCAGGAGACACAAGCTGCTCCTTCAGCCCATTCCCCACCTCACTCTCCCAGGTTGAATCCTGGGGGCACCTTTCTCCTCAAACCTCCAACACCTGGCTTGTTGGGTCTGATTTGCAAGTGAGGATTTTACTTCCCATCACACTGGGAAATTAGAAACAATCAGAAAAGAACTCCACGGGCCCCCCTACATCACTAGCTCTCTGCCTGCCCCTGTGCCCGTACTTGCTGCCTGCTCGTCTTTCCTAGATGCTGTCGCCACGTGAGTCCTGCCTTTGTGCATGAGGGCCTAGCCCATCTGGCCTATTGAAGTTCATTGCCATTAAAACTGTCACTTTTCAGCTCATTCTCAATTTCTCCCTGTCTGCTGGATTATTGCTGTCAACATATAACATTCTGTAGTTTCTGTTACCAGTGATGCCATTGTTAATCCTGTGGCGACTCTCAGGCTTCCTGCCTGTCACACTTGCCCTGCTTGCCACAGGGCCGCCATCCTAGTATAGTATGCAGACACAACAGCATCCTGTAGGTGAAGAGGATGTGTTTCTTTTTTCTTGTATTCATCTCTTCTTAAAAACTAGGAGATCTTTTCCAGAACCCTCACAATAACTGTCCAGAGTGGGTCACACATTTACATCCAAGCCCATCATTGGCAGGAGTAATGGAATTAATGATGGTCAGCTTTTCCTTTGAGTCATGGAAGAAAGAGTTGGTTCTCAGCGAACCTGAACCTGAGCTTTGTCATGTTGATGAAAGTGACAGCAGGCTGTGGGTCTCCCAACCCTCAACCAGTGATGTCTTCTACAGTACTTTAGTGATGTGAAATGGGAATATTTTCTTACAAATGAAAGAGTTCTAGCCTATGTATCTGCCTATAAATACAGGCCTATGTATCTAGCCTATATCATCTGACATAATTAATAATTTTAAACTCTTTTGTATCAGTCTTAGTAACATCGCTGACTAGTTTTGACATAAAACACATGTATTAGAAAAATTTAAATTTGAAAAATAAAGTATATTGACTTAAAACCATCAAAACCAACTCTATCCTTTATATGTCTTTAAAAAGACTCGCTTGTTATTTTATAGATTTTGTGACATCAATATTGTATCCTTTGAGATAAAAGAATGCACATAACTAAGTTATATGACGTCTCCCATTAATTTTCAGATATTTAATAACTGTATTATTTGAGAATAAGTATTTATTTAAGGTGCCTTCCCACTCATGGTCAGATTTTACTTTTCTATTAGAAAAAAACCAAAAACCAAGCTGCCATTGTTTCAGGACCAACTTTTGTTTATGCAAATACTAAAATGAAAATAAATATCTTTTTTTAAAATTCTTTTATATGTCGATGATATATAAAGGGAAGTAATCGAATAGAAGTATTTATAAGAATTAGAATCTAAAATAATCAATGCTTTATACTTTGCACATTTAGAGTTATAGTATGACATTATATTGATATTGAAAAAATATTTCATTGCTTTCCTGGAGGGAGGAAAGAGAATTTCCTGTATTATTACAGCATCTACCACCCAAATTTCCTGGAGATTTCCTCAATTAGATTTACTTCAGCTACTTAGCCTTATTCTCAGTACATTTTCCTATCTCTAAATTTGAGTGACATTTTCAACATTTAGTGGCTTATCTGTATTCTGTGATAAAGTCATTCATCGTCTCGTTAATCAAAATAGCATAGAGACAGTCTGGTTCTTATAGCAGACCCACCAGCAGGAGCATGCTGCATACAAGGACACAGTCCTATATGCGGTGGTGACGGGAAGATGCCCTGCCTTGTGTGAAATGCATGGCACGTCCAGGAAGTGGCCGTCAAGAGATGTAGCAGGCTTTCGTCAGGCAGATACAGCCAAGCAGAGAAGGATTTAGCCTTCTTAACCTTTATCATAACTTGACCCTGGTCTTTGTTCAAATAACTAGATTTCAGCACATTTTTGAGATAATTCCTCATGTTGCATATTTAGTTACAGTAAAATAACTGCAGTTTCACCTGGTACCAATGACCTTAGAGGAATGGGCATAAGAATATTCAAAGCCCAAGGGCTGAATATCTTCACTCCCTCATCAGTAGGAAACGCTGGGCAGTCAAGACAAGGAACTGTGCTGTCTTGGGAGAATTATGCTCTGAGACAGTGTAAATACTGCCTCGTTTAGAGAGTTTGCTGTATTTCAGGAGCACTTACATTACTCCTCCCCCATAATGATAAGAATATTGTAACTACTTTAAGTATTTAATCCTCTTCAGATTTCGTTGCTGTTGCTTTTTTCTACTAGATACTTCCTGAGACTCTTCCTACAACATACTTATGTAAAATTTTGTTTAATAACTGACAGATTGAGATGACATATTTCACAGTGAGAAACGAACTTTGTTTCAACACGGATATAGAAGGAATTTTAAAACTCTCGAGAACAAATTGTAATTTTACTTTCAGCTTCCAGAAGTAAGATTGATTTTCAGATTACAGAGGACAGTCTCCATACAGTGAAAGGAGAAGCGGCCACCTTCCAGATCATACAACTGGCTGAGACCTTCATCATGAAGCTGAAAAGTGTACTAAAGAAAAAGCAGCGACTTTTGCCTGCTGTCCATATTTGTGAATCTTGTGGCTAATGTGCATGCGTGGATTTTCTCTTATTCATCTTTTTATTCAAATTTTGAAAATGAATTTACTTCTCCAGTAGGTTTATGATTATCACATTATACGGCAGAAAATAGAGTTTGCATTAAGAACAGATCAAAAGAAAATGTAACATAAAGGGTTAAATTTTCAATTAGCTTGAGAAGTTATCTATAACTGTGATCCATTTTAGGGGGAACTATCCAGTAAGAAAAGGGGAATGTATTTTTTAAATAACCTTAGTTTCTTTTTAAGACATAATCCGCATTTGTTTCTCGTGCCATTTAATTTCATGATTCTTCTAAAGCATCAAAAACGGCCTTCTGAGCCTTTCCATGGCTTAGAAAAAAGCAACAAATGGCCCTGCTTCCTGTAGGCTAAGTGTAATGCTCTCATTGATAGACCCTTTGCTGAGCCTCGCATTGTATTATGTGGAAAGGTACTTTCCCTGGAACTGAAGACGTGTGTTGATTTAATAGGGACATGAGCTCAGGTAGCATTTTCATGGAGGTGATGAGACTCATATTCCCATGCTGAGCATAGCAAAGCAAAACAGACGCTTTGGGTTAGTTTATCTTTCAAGAGCCCATACATGTTCCCCAAAGAAAATAAGTAAAGCAATTGATAAACCACCAAGTGAAACCCATTGTTTTTATTCAGGTTTCAAAGTTTTAGGACAGCAAGAAATAGCTGCCGGTATTTTAACTGGTTATTAACACATATTAAACAGATGGACATATAAACACACACAAATCATTTATTTTTAAATCAGATAGTGCACTCTCGGATGTATTGGCCAAGTTGAACTATAATAACCCCTTTACAGTTTTAGGTTTGTAACTGTAAATATACTAGTCAGAACTTTGCCTGTAGGTCATCAATTAGCAGATATCTCTTGTAATAAGAATCAGAAGGGAAAAACCTTTTTATCCTACTGAAAACAAAGACTGTTTTTAAGAAGGCAAATAGGCTGACCGTTTATCTCATTGGAATAGCTGGCTGTACAGGTTTCTCATTATTTTGATGGCCACGAATGTTTGATGGCCACGAATGTTTGATAGCCACATTGAGAGCCACATGTGGCTGTCTGCTTTAAAGGGACAGACTGTTAAAGGTAATTCAACTATTTTATTTCCAGTAGGAGTCCATCTTTTTCCTGATTAATAGTTGATGATTTAAAATAATTAAAGGGCTCGGTTCCTGTCCTGCTTAGGTCTTCAGGGATGCGTGTTTGAAAACATTTCCTATTCTGATCTCCCGTCTGCTTGGTGCAGCAGTAGGATCTTGTCCATGGACTGCTCCCTGTACAAGAAGTAGCTGTTCCCATGGCTGTCTCTCTCCTGGTCATTTAAAATTAACAGTATTATATTCATTTCCAAAGTAATAGCAGCCTGTAGTGCCATTTGTTTCTCACTAGGAGTTAATGTTTGACCTAAGAGCAACATCGCATCTTTCTAGGCCAGCTCATAGATCTGAGTAAGTCCCCTAAATACCTCGTTGTACTCATCAGGATTGTCTCAAAATGTTCCCAGATCTTGTTTGATTGGTTTGAGTTTACTGAGAGCAAAGGACCGCATGGCCATGGACATGAGTAGAGCTGAATTCTCCACCTACCTCCTGTAAGCGGTATGACCCTTGAGAAGCTTAAAGAAAGTCAGATAGAGGTGGATACAGCCCAGTAGAGGCTTCAGTTAGGGTTGGCTTGGAAGTCTTGTCCTCAGGGTACAGAGGACCAGGGAAGGGAACTTCGAGCTCAGTAATGTTAGATGTTTCAGATTGCACCTTAAGGGCCAGAGGCGTTTGATTTCCCAGAGGCTGACATCTACACTTTGAACACAAGTCAGGATTGCCTCTTAAAGGAAGTCTGGACATAAGGTACCTGTGACCATTTTTCCCTCTCTCTCTCACAGTGCAAGTCCACTTGTAAAATAGTATTATAATCTGCATTCTGCTTTGCCTCCAGGAGACAGGCAGGCCGTGTGCAGGTGCAGAAAAATATTAAGTAGCTCTTCCTCAGAGTGTGAGGGTTGAACAAATTCCAATGTTTAAGAACACACTCCAGAGGAGTAAAGGAATTTGACATTGAGTTTCCCATCTGCAGAGCTACAAGGGGAAAAGGAGGCATCCTTTGAATCCCTCCCAGTTTTTGTACGCCCTCAGGGCATCCCCTGAGGTTTCCCTGCTCCAGAGCAGGTGGCTGCCATCTGGAGAGTGGCCAGAAGATAGGTCCTGCCAGACTGATGCACACACCTACTTCCTCCGGAAGCTTGCACTTCCGACGCCAGAGAGCGTTTCCTAAAGTACAAGCTACACTTGATTCCTGCTGTAAGAGCCATGTGTAAGAAGGGGACCGTTGCCAGCAAAACATTACATCAAAGATCAAGAGACCAGAGTGACTGCTTTCTAACCTTTTGAAGAGAATGAGAAAGAGAATCAAAGGGCCGATTGGAAATGCTCCGCCTGTATTGTTTAGGGCTGGGAAGCACGTGTGCTCTTTGAGGTAGCTCCCCTTGGTACCAGGGTGGATTCCCTCACTTTCTGAGCGTGAGTATTTTCTCCTGTCACTGGATCAGCCAAAACCTTCACGTGTGCCTTTCTGGAGGAGCATGAACTCGATTTCCTTTTAAACCAGGGTTGGGGGTTATGTAGTCTGTAAAGAAATGAGAAGCATGACCATCTACTGACAATGATAACAACCATCCGTAACAGAGGTGAACGTCAAAACCTGTTGGACACACCCAAGAGTGCAAGCTGCAAAGCAATTAGAAGCTCAAAAAGCCATTCCAAAGAGCTGTCTAAAATAAGACAGTACGCGATCTCGCAGACACCGTGCAAGTCAAGAAAGGAGTACAAGTAAATTCAGCAAGCAGTGTAGAAGTAAGTCTGAATGCAGCATATACAAAACAGGAATACAAAGCCCTGCCTGCAAAAAATAAAAAGGTCCTATCCAAGAAAACTAAACATGAAGACATCACAATCTTCCCATGCTTTCGACTTTAAATCTACCATCATTTTGACAAAAAAGACAAGGCATATGCAACCGATAAACAAAACATGACAATTCTTGACTACCTAAATGAGTTAAAATGTGGAATTCCATCAGAATAGTTCAGGTGTCATGAAACAAAAAGCAAAGTCTTACCTTTTTCCAAAGATCTTCCTGGGGCCTCCAAAATGATGTAGAGAAATATGTCTCCTGAACTGTTAGGTGCCAGATGTGCCAAGTTCGTGTCCCCTGAAATTGAAGAATGAATTCCAAGGGACAACAGAGGTTAAGAATCAGAAAGGTTTATTAAGAGAGAGCCCCTCAGAGACAGGAGGAGTCCTGAAAGTGGGTTGCCATTGAGGCCCTCTGTCGGGTAATTTACACAGCAAAGTCACAGAGTGGGTACAACGTGGGTCAAACTATAATCAACCTGTAGGACGACAAGTATAGCTACTTAGCTAATATTGATCCATTAGGGGAGCGGATTGTGTGGCAAGAATACATGGAAAGAACAAAGACATTTTTGGGAAGGGATGAGCCGGGATGCTCTGGTCACCCACCCACCTGAGTGACTGATGCCTGGCTGGACTGCCTGCACCAGGTGGTGCTAATCACAGTATAATTTCAACTTCCTGCTTATCCCTTAGGGAGCCATGTAGGCCTGGCCATCACATCTGTATCTTGAGGCCTGGTCGTCTTCAGATGTGCCTCCAGCCACAGTTCTGATGTCTTTATTTTTCACTGACTTCCATGAGCCCAGTCCCTCTCTGAATGTATATTAATTTGTCTAACTTAGCTGTCTATGATACAAGGAAACTAGTGAACTTTTACATTAAATTGAGAATTCTAGATTATGACCCTTCTTATAAATGGCCCCATCAGAAGCCACTTGAGAAGCAGATGCTAGATAGGTCAGAAGTACTTATTATTTCACCCTGGAAGTATAATCACATAATGGGGCTTTAAGTAGTATAGCCTTTTGCCTGCTGAGATTATATGAAGATTATATAAAGTAATACATATACATATATTAAGATTATATGAAGTCATATACAGCCACTACTATAGTCCCCATTATTAAATGAGATATCCATTTAGTTAAAAGCTTTTCCAACTTGTTTATGGAATGTAACTTGGAGAAGGTTCAAAGGAAATCTCCTAATCCTGAAGACCTAAAACTGTCTTTCACAGAGCAGAAGTTTTTGATTTTCAGTAAAATCCAATTTATACATTTTTTTCATGGATCATAGTTTTAGTATTGTATCTAAAAGCTAATTGCTATACTGAAGGCAAGAATCAAGCCTGCCTTCTAGTTTATCAAACCAAAGCCTACAAGGTGACCATCTTAAATCTTCGAGCAAGCATTTTTATATGATGCAGAAATCCAATAAGTACAGACCAGTGATCTTCTGTTTATTACCTTCTAAGCAAACTGTATTGCTTCTCCATTTCTCCTGAAACATCATGGCCTGGGCTGTTGGTGGTAATAATGACATCGTCCTCGTGGTTATGAAAACAGTGCACTTGAAATAGAATTATGAGCCTTATATTCCCATGAGCAATATTTATTTTCACTTTTCTAAATGTTTATATATTAGAGTATTTACAGAATGGGTATAGAAGTCTTCTTGCCTTCAAGAGGAGAATCTAATTATACTGATAAATGGGCACTTTTCTTCTTGTCTTTTTGAGCCCTTTTATGTGCTTTGGGACAAACAGCAGGAGCTCCAAATTGGCAGATGGTACCAAATTGCTCCAGTCAGCACAGCCGTGCAATTGAGAAAGACCCAAGGAGGCACTTAGGAAGTTGTCCAAGAAGGAAGAGAAACAGTAAATGACTTTTGTCAGCGCAAAACATAATGTCATTTCTTTGAAAGGGGGAAAAACCTAGGCCCCACATCCCACATGAAAATCTCTAGTCATCAGGGATGTGGTTTCATTTCTCATTTTTCCCTTGTGTGTTGTTACATCTTGACTGGCCAGGACACAGTGGACAGCACCAGTAAAATCATCAGAAGTGCAGCAGAAAGCATTGTATGTATTTCTGGTTATTACAACTGCAGAAAGGATGTGGAACGAGAGATGGCTCCCATCAGGACTTTCCAAATCATTAACAGAGAGCTTCTGTGGACACATAATATTCACGGTCTCCTCATGACTGAGGGAGACCAAGTGGAGGGTCCTGAGTATGTGTGTCCTTGTCTTTCCCTTCTAAGTAGAGAATCCACGTGACACATATGGTTTGCAGAAAATGGAAGCTCGAAAAGTGACTTGCTGGAAGTAAATCTCGGGTACTATGAGCGATGTACCTCCTATCTGAGGTCTGTGCATTCTTGAAAGGCAATTTCAGCATTACAACCAAAAATGAGGCAGCTCCTTTGAAATATTTTGGACCATTTTAGAAAATGGTTTGTAGTAGCGGAAAGTAGCCTAAGGACTCTGTTAATCACTTATGTATACAACAAACGAATACAGAGTGCTCAAAACAGCACGAGACTTATAGCACCAGGGCTGTGGGAATGAAAACAGATAGCTTCTGGCTTTTAGAAGTTCTTTTGTTAATTTAAGAGTTGATATACATAAAAAAATAAAAATTTGAAAAGATTGGCAAATTCTTGAGACTGTTTGCAAAATCAACATTCATTGATTGCTAATTATAAACCAGATACAATACTATCTTCCATGCATAGTCTTAAAATAATTCTGACAATCATCTTTTCTGTTATCCCCCATTTTATGAAGGGCGTTGCTGAGACTTACAGAGATGAAACGATTTGTCCAAAGGCACCCTGAGAAATAGGTAGCGAGGCGCGGCTTAAGTGACACGATGCATCTACTGAGGGAAGCTGGGGCAGAGCTCTTCAAGGCTGATAAAAGCCAGTGTGCCGATTGCCTTGAACTCTCCTACCATGTGAACTGGAGGCATAACTCATGGCTACCATCTAGCAGGCATCCAGGGGGCTCCTCTTTAGCAGCGCGGCTTATTATTAATTCATTCGGCGCATATGGCTCTTAGCTGTGCTGTGCCGAATGCTGCCCCGCCGGTGATGCGTAAGTGATTCCCTCCTCTCCCTCCCAAGAGGATGCGCTGCTAGGGCAACCGCTTCCCACCGTGAGTGTGCTTGTGAGGAGTTTCAAACCAGTTCCCACCTAATTTGTTTGTAAATTGCCCTAAACTAGCAACAGTACCAGTGCTGTTTACGTGTTTGGAAGAATAGACTCAAGAAAGAGACTAATTTCCCCAGCACTTCTAGAAAGTCGTTTATTTATTCACTCTCTTGCTATAACACCTTTAAGCACCTGCGTGTTCCAGACAGCTGGGCAGCTAACTAGGAGACTGATGTGCAGAGATTAGAGATGCAGCCATCTGTCCCCAGCACTGGCAGTCTAGGAGGACAGAAAGTTGCATTAAGAATCACAGCAAGTGTGTTAAGGACTATAAATATGGGGAGCTAAGGGAAACAACAGAGAATTTACTAGAGCCAAGAGGGTGAGATGTGGCTTCCTGAAGGAACTAACTCACCCCGCGGCTAGGCTCTAAAGGACCCCTGGAATTTCGGCGTGAAGAGAAAAGTCGGGTAATGATTCTAGGAAGAAGAAAGGCATGTGTAAAAACCAGAGGCATGAAAGCTTGGCTTGTTTGAGGAGCTGTAAGAAGGTAAACTTGGCATCACACGATATAGTTAGGGAAATGTTGAGAGATGGGCAGAAAATAATTCTGAATAAAGAACTAAATGTTTTCACAAGGATCATGGAGGCAATATTTTGTTTTGAATTAAAATGGGGATTCTGATTTTTTTTTTAAACGTTTCCACATTTTCTTTGACCTTAATATAATATGAAATGATCTTATTTTTCTCACAGTTTCTGAGGAAGACAAAGGATTTGGACCAATTTTTGAAGAGCAACCAATCAATACCATTTATCCGGAAGAATCACTGGAAGGGAAGGTTTCACTGAACTGCAGGGCGCGAGCCAGCCCTTTCCCAGTTTACAAGTAACGTATCTCACTGCCCTTTGCGGAACACAAGCTTCCTACAGAGACCATGGACACTGACCCAAACATTGGCCTATAGGCTGTCGAAAAACACTGTCTAATACCCCAATCCATGGTACCCTTTCTTAAATATATGTA
Source organism: Hystrix cristata (assembly GCA_004026905.1). Classification (NCBI taxonomy): domain Eukaryota; kingdom Metazoa; phylum Chordata; class Mammalia; order Rodentia; family Hystricidae; genus Hystrix; species Hystrix cristata. Next base: position 17,527 of record PVJO010022727.1, on the reverse strand, counting down.
AATAATTTACACACTGTTTCTGCACAGATAATGCTAGTGGCATTTGACATCACCCATTTAAAAATTATCTAATGGAAGGGATGCTATTAAGCATGCCAATGGTTATATGGAAAACATGCATAATTTAAATATACAGGTTCGAGGGTAAAATTTTTTGTGTGCATTATCCCGAATAACTCATATCTATAAATGATAGATAATATTTCTGCATTAACTACATCTAAACATCTTGCATAGGTAATTCTAGAAAACATTACCTTTTATAATAACCTCAAATCTGTAACCAGACAACACAATACATTTTTGTATGTCTTCACCTATTAGACCATTTATATAAACTTATTTATTTCTGTTTTTCTGGTTACATATTTATGTTATCAGCAATGAGTTTTCCTGCTGTACATGGGCTCAGAACAGTGTATCGCGTCTTTTCTGATACAAAGAACAAAACTGAAAACTAACAAAATGCCGGTAGATTTGAATTTCAGTTGTAAAATGGTTCCATGAAGACAAAGCAATTGATTGATAGGGAAATTGGGGCCTCTGGTAGGCTAATGACACCTTGATTTAATTGAAGATTGTCATTCAACAAGGCTGATTTTAATAGTAGTTTTTTTTCCTAGACAGAAAAATAAATTTCTTTTGTTACAAAAAGTTGTTATTAAAGAGACTATCCCCTCCCCCACCTAATTCTACTTGTACTCATTTCGTGTTGCCTCTAGCTATAATTACAAAATTATTCTTAAAATAAGATACAAATTTAGACACAAAATCACTATCACTTTGTAATTATTTTTGTTTCAATTTCATGCATGGAGGTGCAATATAAATTGTAAATAACACATTTGTTCTAAAAATACTTGGTGGGCTAGACTTACTGCTACCCTTTGGCTGTGTAAAAGGAGATTTTATGCGTGGAGCCCTGTGCATGGACAAGTATAGCTATTAGGGGCTACAGAGGTCTAACCCAAAGTAATTCTACAAGAGAAATTGCATTCTCAATAAATAAATTGTCTTGCTTGAATTAGTAAATTACAAATCCAGGACTAAAACACAGGTTTTATGACTCCAAAGAAGCACATAACTTATTCAGTATTTATGTAGGTAGATTTGTAGAATCTCCAAAGTTATTTCAGTGATACTTACTCTGTGATATTCTGTCCTTGACATTCGTACAAGGGACTTTAGCAAATCAGCCTCCAGGATGGAATGGGGACAACAAAATTGAGGGGCTGTTTGGGGGCAGATTTCCAGGAACACTTCCCAGGCAAGGCTATGCTTCTTGTTGCCCCATTCCCCACCTGGCAGAGACAGTAAGAAGAAAACTTTGTGTGGCAGATATATCACCAACCACTTCCCACAGGTTGCACACACACTGAAACCCCCAGGTTGAGTAGACCTCATTATCCTCACGTTAACAGAGAGAGCCCGAAGGGGTGATTAATCCTGTTAAGAAGGCAACTTGCATTCAGAAAGAGAAAAAAAGAGAGGAATATAATTATCTCAGGGTGTAGCGAGTCTGACAGAAAAGAAGGCTTGAAGTTTTAAAAATTTGCTTAATATTCAGAGCAAGCCATATTACCCTTGGTAATCATGCAACTTGTCACTCCCACAGTAGTTTTATATTTGTAGCATGATCTGAGATAATGCGTTATTCACGGCAACATCCTGAGAGGTGAGAGGCATGGAGCAAGCTTCGCCTCCACTTAGCGCCCTGAGGCTCCCATTAGCTTATTCTCATCCCCAGAGCAACAAGCCCTACAATAAAAACTATTTAAAGCAGTGCAAAAGGGATCACAACAATGGTGTATGTTTCTGAAAATGGACTGGTGAACTTACCCAGACAAGAGATATTAATCATTGTATGATATCAGAGGCAGAATCCGATTCGTAGGCGGAAGTTAAGACAAAAAATAGAAATGCGGAGCTGATATAACTGGGGGGAAAGTCCCAATAATTGAAACTGCTCAACAAGGAAACCTGCTACCTTGAAAGCTGTAAGCAAAGTAGTGGCTGGTTCTGGGCAGGATGATACTGCCGCCACCTAAGAAGAAGAGCAGGGGGATTTATTCATTGGGTTAGAAGTGAGTGATTTTTAAAACGTAAAAGCATTGTTTACTATGCTCGTTTTTTAAATCACCTCCTACACTGTAAAGATTATAACTGAAAATGTTCCTGTAACTTTGATTTAAATAAAAAAATATTCTAAAATCATTAAGCTTTTGGGGCGTAATCCTCTCCCTAATCAGAAACGTGTACAGAAGTGAGCGATGTGGCCGTGGGCTACTGCTTGAACGCCCTGGCCCTGGCTGTTAGAACTTTCCTGATGACATTGAGCCTTAAATGGTAAACCCCGATACAGTATTACATAATTGTTCAGGTGGTCATCTTAGTTGAAAACTATTTTCCACATGCACTGTTCTTATTTTACTAAGAAAGTTAGATCCTTTTTCTAGTCAATTTATTTATAACACAATAGTCTGGTTATATGTGATGTGTCTCACCTACATTGTTATAGGATTATCTGGTAGGGGAAAATCCTTTCACCAAAAATAATCCCTAAATAATTAGAAAAGGCATAACTGGCCCCTAACTCTAGGATGAGGAAAATCTGGCTTTACCAATTTATTTGTAAATAATTGGCTTGGAATAAAAAGACCCAGCAGAATTATCATTTTACAACTGTGTGATCGCCCTCTAGTGGTACAAATGTGCCAGTTACTAAGCAGAACCCTGATTTCTATTTGCTTTATTTTAAAAAAATTACTTTGCTATTTGGAATCAAACATTGAATTTTTAAATTTTTTATTATTGTTAGTGTTATGATTTTAATATTTTATGCTCTCTATATACACATTTATATGAAACTATAAGTACAGAGATGGTTATCAATTATCCATGTTTATCCACTAAGAAATCAATTTATGGGGTAAAATGCAACAAAATATTTGCCATTTGGAATGTCTCACTTAAAAAGAGGGACATAGGTCACGCAGTTTGATGTTTATCCTTCTGTAACTTAACTAAATTATACATCGTGATCTTAAATACATAAGATTATAGGATATGAAGAAAAACCACCCTGAGTCCTATACTTAATCGCCTGAATTCACATACAGCTGTACCCAAATTAATTTAATTGATGTTTCTTCCAGTACAGTTTCCAGGCCTCCACTTTGCTCTGACATATCTTTTTCTCATAGATGGAGAATGAATAATGGGGATGTTGATCTGACAAGTGATCGATACAGTATGGTGGGAGGAAATCTTGTTATCAACAACCCCGACAAACAGAAAGATGCTGGAATATACTACTGTTTGGCATCGAATAACTACGGGATGGTCAGAAGTACTGAAGCAACACTGAGCTTTGGGTGTAAGTAACTGTAACCTTAAAAAGGGCAAGTTGATTTAGGCGAAGTAAAAAATTATTTTTTAAAATTATTGATAAAAATCTACGTGAACTAAATTCTGTGGTGATCAACTCTTTTTGTTTCTTCTGCAAAAATCCCTCTACTCACCTTTCCCAGTAAGAAGTGACCCCCCTGCCTCACCCTTCTAACAAAAGCACTGAATGTTTTTTGTGTGGTTTGTAGAAGAAGACACATTCTTTCTCCTCACATAGGAGGCAGATCGTACATGTCTAAATGAAAATACAGGAATTCTGTTGTGATATTCAAGGTAGATATCGATGACTTCTATGCTAAGAGTTCAGTAAGAAGGGGAATCCAGCAGGAAGGGTAGTTGGAGGACGGTAGGTGGAGTAGGTCTTAGGAGAGGAGTGGACCTTAAGTGTGCCATAAAGAAAAAAATTTCAAGAGAACATGATGTTGACCAGGATAGTTTGAATGCATTTAAAATAGTGAAAGATAATGTTGTAAAGTAAACTTTCATCATGTTTTGAGGGATCTTGAATGACTCTGAAAACTAGCATCTATAGAATTGCTAAACCACATCCTCTCAGTGGCCGCAATCCAAAAGGGTGAAAATTGCTTCTTGGGGGAAGAAAACTTCTCAGATATTACAACACAGTGGTTTGTGGCTCTCCAAAGCTCATGCGTACTTGACAGTGTCTTATCCCTCAGCATTTAATAGATCTTAGTGGGAATAAACCAAACTATATTTTAATTAATATTTTAAATTAAAATTAACGACTTACCAGCCCAGTTATTTAAATACAAGGTGACAAAACTTGCATGTATTTTTCATTAGTTTTTATAAGATAGCAGGAAATATAAAAGCAACAATTTTATCAAATTCATTTGATGTAAGAATCAGCTGGTTGAAATGACACTTGCCTGAGCCACCCTAGAGATAGTATGTAAACAGATGCGCTGCCTGAGTGGTGCTTGGGGTAAACTGTTCAGTGGTTAAATAAAAATTTTCACCTTGTGGGAGCCAATAATGAAAGCAAAATTGAGAATTACTGTGCTAAGCTAAAAGTGAGTAAGTTCTGAAAGAAAATTACACTTTGGGAGAAAAAGTGGATCATGTGATCTCCGGTTTATGATTTTATGTCAGCATTTATGTCTTTTGCAATATGGATTATAAGACACAAATATATTTTAAGAAATCTTACATGAGAGTGACCACCAGGCTAGAGAGGGACAGGGCCAGAAAGAACAGTAAGATTAAATTATCGTAGTGAAATAATGGCGATAATCTTCACTAGCCTTGGAGTAAGGATTCACAGGTTGTATTGCACTGAAGGAAAGAAGACTAAGTATATTTTTCAAGGAAAGTTTTGTCAAAAAGAAAAAAAATGTCTGTTCTAATTAAAAGTGGTTTGGGAACAAGGAAAGCTGACTTCAAGGATGAAAAGGAGCATTTATATGGTTGTACCATGTGCATGAATGATGACACGTGAGGCTCTCCAGGTCGAAATGTCAAGTTAGCAAATGAGGATAGGGATGGTATTCAGATGAAACACCAGGACTAGAAATGTTGATGCAAAAGGGCCTCTGTGAAAAAGGTAATGATTAAAATAGATGGATTTTTCAGAGATACACAGTGTCTTTAGGGAAGTGAAAATTAGATGTTAAACTTTGACTGTGGATGTCAGATAAAGAACAGGAGAAGAGGCAGCCTTGAAAGAGTGAATATCAATGAAACAAGTGAAGATTCAAATTACTTTAAGGTCAAAAAAATCAACAAAAATGTGAGTTCCAAACACACAGAAAAGAGTGAAGGTCTTTGGCTTATTCTAGGCAAGAGAAATGGAGTTAGCTTATGGATGTCTGCTCTCTGAGGGCAAGAAACGCTGCTGACATCTTGATTACCTGAGAAGGGCCTGAGGAAATCTGTTCCCAGAGGAAGGTGAACCGATGAGCCAGGTGTTGGTGTTTAGCATGCTGAACTGGCATTCAGTCTCATCCATCGTGTTCTCTGGGCTGTAGTAGAGAAGGGGGATGTGAGTAGCTAGGGAAATAATAAATGTACTATAGTCACTAAAAAAAAAAAAAAAAAGTGGATAAAGGAAATTAGAACTGAGGCAAACCCGGAATTTGAGAGGGAGCAAGAGATTGGTCCCTTTCGTACCCTTCAGCTCAGGTCCTGCCTTTCACTTCCCAGAGGAAGAGAACTATCCTTCAGACGAATCCACTCTTACAAGAATTCTTCTTTATTCATGATCTGTATTAGATCTCTAGTTTCGTCTGATCCCATTGTATTTCACTGAGATTCGCCATCAGTATAAAACAAAAGTTTGTAGACTGTCAGATTCTTGTGCAAGGTGTAACGCATACTCTTGGACTTGGTACTTATGATAGAAGTCTTCAAGAGTATACGTGAATCCCAGCACATGCAGCTGAGTTGGATTTCATAGATCCACCAAGCCAGCCGTGAGGTACGTGTCTCAAAACTGAGTGAGTTAGTGACAGGTAAAAACTAATGATTATCTCCCTTTGTGTTGTCCAGAGAGTGAATATTTTTCCATTTTCTCCCCTGTAATTAGATCTTGATCCTTTCCCACCTGAGGAGCGACCTGAAGTTAGAGTGAAAGAAGGGAAAGGAATGGTCCTGCTCTGTGACCCTCCGTACCATTTTCCAGGTAAATGCGATTTCTCTGTGTCTGTAAGCACCTATCAAGTGAGATGGGCCAGTTTTCATTTTTCTACTAATAATGATACATTAGTAATTTGCCTAATACTCATGGCATATTATTAATTAAATGAAACTTTATGTTTGTATAACTGAAATATAGCACTTATACTTAGAGACACTTTCTTTCTAGGCTAATTAGTTATTTGGTCCTAATCCCAAGGCTATTTTGGTATTTCAGCTTATAAATAATATAGATGTTGGATTATATCTTCATTAAATTTCCTTTTCTGTGACAGACTTTTTGAAATAGGATAGCACCATGGAATGATGTATAATCAAGTGCTTTTCTTTACTATTTCACTGCTACAATGTGTTGGGAACTGTAACTAAATACTAGACAGGGATAGAGACAAAATAAATTATTAGTCTCTTTAAGAGCTACTACCAGCAAAAATAATCAACTTTACTTATTTATTTATTTGTTGATCAACTTTAGAAAAGGGGCAAAATTAAATGCCATCTATTATGAGATTCAAATTTGAATATACATATTTTCTGTAATTTGGTACAGATAAAATAAAAGCCACTAAAATGCTAATTAGGGAGTTGGGGATTTAGCTCAGTATTAGAGCACTTACGTTAGCAAGCACAGGCCCTGAGTTCAATCCCCAGGACCCCCACCCAAAAATGCTAATTAAAAAGCAAATGTTTCATAAAATTTACTTAAATGTTCTATATCAAAAATGTCTTTGAAATTATATATAAATAACAGTTTTCACAATTAAAAAGTATTGTTTTCTCTTATAGTTCTAATATTGTATCATAAATTTGATTTCAAACACCTTCAAAGAGAATACAACATAATAGTCCATTATAAATAATTTTTTGTGGAACATATCACTCTGAAACACACACATGGGGATATATATATACACACATATATTTATCTTTCACACAAAATTATATATATATTCCATGAAAAATTATGTATTTCTATAAATTATAGTTGTTTATAAATATCACTAATTTTCTCTGTAGAAGAGGAAAGATAAATATAGGAAGAACACATGAACTTTAAAATGTCGTATAGCAACCTTTCAGTGAAAGAAAAGGCATTTCGAGGAATTGCTAAAAGTATGAATGAAATCCCTCCCTTCTCCATAACATTCTCACAAATAAGGTATTGACCACAGACAGTCGGTGCCCCCTGACCATGCGGGCTATGGAGTGGGCCACGTCTGTTACTCTTTCCCTTTGCACTTTTCTATGTCCCAGGCACTGTTTATGCCTCAGGAATTCCTCAGCAGAGCAAAATAGCAAAAGCTACCAGACATTGGGACTTCCTGCTGGGACAGGCAGACAGGCAGACAGACAATAAGTAAGATTAATAGAGAGAAGATAGAGCATTTTAGATATTGGTAGATAATGCTACAGAGAAAAACGTAAAGCAAGGAAAGGCAGAGCTAAATGTGGAAGCAGTAGTTGAACTTTCAGAACAGACCTCACTGAGAAGGGATCTTTGAATAAATTCCTGGAGGAAATGAGCTAAGACTATAAATATCTGAGAGAGGAACCTGCTGGGCAGGAGAGGCAGCGAGAGCAAAGGCCTGTGGTAGGACTATAGGTGATGAAGAAGGCCTGGCATCTGTATAAGGATGGATACGGTAGAGGACAGTAAAAATGCAGTGACAGCTACAGGAGCCTGTTACTGCGACCTTCTAGTGCATAGAAGTTACTTTGGCTTTCATTTTGAGTGGCATTTGCATTGGAGGGCTTTGAGCAGAGGAGTCACATGATGGGACTCAAGTTATGCAATGATGACTGGTTACAACTTTAAGAAAGGACTTGGGAGAGGGCAGAAGTGGAAGCATGAGATCAGTCAGGAGGTATAGTAATGGTCCAGGAGCCTGCGATGGACAGATGGGTAGCAGTGCAGGTGGAAAGACAATTACGGATTTGGCTGTGTTCTAGATTAATAGAATATATTAAGTCCTGTATTTAATTGTATGTGTGTGTGTGCGTGTGTGTGTGTGTGAGCGTGTGAAATTCTCGATATATTTTGAAGAAGGATCCAGGACTTCCTGGCAAACTTTATGTAAGATAGATAAGCAGTGCAGGAGTCGAAGAGTCCCAGGAGTCAAAGATAGCGTCAAAATTTTCGTCGCGAGCTCCTAAACTAATGAAGTTGCCATTGCTGAAGCAGAAGGAATAGGTTGGGACACCTTCAATGCAGAGTGTCTATTACACTTCCAAATGGGAACCAGTCGAGCAGCTCTAAGTCTCTGTGGAGATTCGGGTGGCATCTGAGTTAGAAATGTTAATCTGCGACTTCTTATTATATAAATTGTTTTCAAAGCTTTGAGACTGTATGTGCTATCCTAGAAAATTAGATTAGGTAGAAAGAGGGAAAAAGAAACAGTATCTGAGATTTATCTGAGAGAAGTCTTGATTTCAGTCTCTGTGGCATCTTAACCACTTTGCTGAGTAAAGATTTTCATGGACCAAAACAGAGTTAGTAGAAACTTAAAGTCATTAAACCAAGAGAGTCAACTTCTTCCTCGACATGATTTATATGCTTTATGATATCAGTAACATTATACATATCACCTTCAACTAATATATACCATATATGTGCCATAAATCTTCCTTCTTCTTGATGCTGTTAAATTAAGGATTTGCGATTTGCTGTATGCAACTTCATTGGATTGAGGGTGCAAAGAAATTGGCCGCTGTGTTCTGAACCTCTAAGAATGTTACATGTGCACCTATTCGTAGTTGTCATGTCCTAGTGGTCTGGGAATCAGTCCTCAGTATGTCCAATCAACTTAGGAAGGTCTATCTTAATTTCTTCATCTAAATTGTGGGAACTATAATAACTCTTACATATTCTGCATACATAGAGCTTATATAAATTTATTCGTGCGTTTGGGAAAAGTAAAATGGAGAAGTAATTTCAATGGGTTCATATTAAATAAAATATGTCTAAGTATATTCAGTATTTTGGATTCATTATTATTTACCACATCTTACCACTGTATCAAATCACTGATCAGAAGCAATGGTGATTTCATCGGTATAGCTAAATTATGTTCTGTCAAAACTAATTTTGAAAACCTTTATTTTTAAATTATTCCTTCAGGATACATTAAAGTACTTCAAGTGTATTTCTAAGAGAAAGATACATTATTTAGAAGGGTAGATAAGTGATGTAGATCAAAGCAATACAGCAAATTAACTAAATGCACTACAGTTGACCAAAGCAAATTTCCCTGTAATGTGTATGGTCCAGACTCTCCTGGGGCAAGGCGAAGGAAGCTTCTGTATCTGTGGATAAAATAAGCATTTAAACATACGCTGGCACTTACTCTTCTTGAAAAATTAATCCTATGGCAATTTATTATTTAATCCAGTCTACTGTCCTAGGAAAAAAAATGGATGAAGGTTCTTCCAAAAATGATTGATTTATCATCTACATAGGGCAAGGAAGCACAAAGATAACCCCTTGAAGAGAACTGACTTAGAGGTTAGTTTTTAATTACCAAAATTGTCTCATTCTTAAATTCAAGAGTCAGGGTCGCTGCCGTCGGAGCAGTGGTACAGATCCAGTGGTGGTGGGGTAGGTAGAAAGGTTGGAATATCAATGCTGAACTATCCGCTCTGAAGAGTCCCTCACCCTAGCAAGGCCTTGGTTCCCTGTTTAAAAATGGCTAGAATTCCGAGCTTTGTTGTATCGACAGACATGTTCTAACACATTGCAGCTATTATTTTGCCTAAGTGAGTGGTCTCATCAGTTGGCTGAAACTTACTACATATATTAAGATTATGTTACAAGTCTCACAAGAGCAAAGACCATATCGACCATATCTGTCTGGTTTAATGGTACACTGGAAATATGGAGTTTGTATAAAAGAAGTCAATGAGAGAATCTATACTGGACATTCAGTCAATCAGACCATTTTCTTTGCAGTCCAAGAATTGTGTCCATACAAACATCACAGCTTTTCTAACTAGCTTTCATCCTTAAAAGTTCAAGTAATGGAGTTGGGGATTTAGCTCAAGTGGTAGAGCACTTGACTACCAAGCGCAAGGCCCTGAATTCAATCCCCAGCACCCCCTCAAAAAGTTCAAGTATCACAACATATTTTTCTTTACACATCTTTCATGAGTGGGAAAAGAAAAATGTCTTAAGAGAAATTGATAGAGTGACTAGCCTAACAGAGGTCATATTTAGAATTAAAGTCCAGGTTTCTGTCTTTACATAATCATTGAGTATTCAGACTATTCCAAATACATTTTATTCAGTATAGTATCTTTAAAGTAGTGTTACCAAATTCCTTTTTTATAAGGAAATGCACATATACTCTTAACTTTATTTTAATTATTACCAGAAATCATTATAAAATATGTATTTTCATTTTAGTTGAGAATAGGAAAAAATTATTTCTGAATCAGAAAAAGTCGGCCTTCTTTAAAATTTACTATAAATATCAGTCTGTACAAAAGACACATACTTCTTTCCAAGTATGACACTACTCCCCAAATCCCAGGATGCCATTGTTTTGGAAATTTAAACAGGTCCCTAGATTTCTTCCTCTCCTAATCCTTCTATGACCTTAAATCAGCATAGTAGTAACAAATTAAAATAATGCAATGACTCTGAGATGGAGGCTGAATGTAGTAGATTTTCTTTATCATTTTAACACTATCCTATTTCAAAGGAACATATCCTACTTCTATAAAAGAATCAAGATTTAAAACCATTATATAATCATCTTTACCATTCTGATGTTGTATATTGCTGGAGAATATTATAAAGCTAATCTACATATAAAGCTAATCTAAATATAATAACTATTATTATTATTCCTAATTATACAGATATTATACAGTGTACTTTTCATTTTTCATCATTGGTGCTCTTTCACACTCCTCTTGGCAATTTTACCTGCCATCTTCAGTTCTGTAAAGCAAAATGGTACTTTGTCATGATATTTTCATCCTTCAAAGAAGCCTGAATGCTGTGAAATCTTGACTTTCTACCCTTTTATGTAGAAAATCCCATTTAACCTGACCTAGAGAGATTTCTAATTACACTCTTCCTAGTAGCAGTTATCCTCACAAGATATTTTAAAGGGAAGGATCATTTTTGTGATCTAAAAGTATGCACTGTCCAGAGTTTCATCTTTATATTTGTACAGTAACCACTGAAGAGTCCTTCCTCAAATCAGGGATAGAAAACTACTATACCAAAAGCAGATAATTAAAGAGGAAATTTAGTTTTTGCCTAAACTACCTAGTGTGTTTAGCCAAAGGAATTTGTGTGGTGTAGAGTGACCATTTGACACATTTCCTACCGTTGAAGTAAACCAGTAACATGTCTTTCTGTTTCTACAGTTTCTACTTTGTGGTATGACCAGAGCAGGTTATAAAGACTCATTTCTATGATTAAAAAAAAAGGAGTAAGCAGAGAGAGAGAAAAAAAATCCTCCTGTGATAACCATCCTGAAGTTATTTATAAATCCAGCAGGGAGGATAGATGGGCTTTGAGATTATTACACCCGGATTCAAACACCCAGTTCTTAGTAGTCTTGAAATGCTAAGCATGTTATTTAATTTAATGGTTGCAAAACTCTAAACCAGTTGTTTAACCTGAGTTTCACTTAAAATGGAAGTAAAAATGTTAGTAGTGTGTAAACTAATAGAGATAAATAAACAGATATGTTACTTTTATTCATGGAAAATACAGTAGCTATTTGAAAATTTCCCCAAAGTTTGTCTTGGCTTTCTTCCAACATTTTCTCTCCCACAACCTCTACTAGCTTATGTGACAGCTGGTGATTAGAAAACAGAAACTTTGCTTTGAAGAGCTTAATACTTAGTAGACAATATTTTCTTGTAGATGATCTCAGCTACCGCTGGCTTCTAAATGAATTTCCTGTGTTTATCACAATGGATAAACGAAGATTTGTGTCTCAGACGAATGGAAATCTCTACATTGCAAATGTTGAGGCTTCCGACAAGGGCAATTATTCCTGCTTTGTATCGAGTCCTTCTATTACAAAGAGTGTATTCAGCAAATTCATCCCACTCATTCCGATACCTGAACGTAAGTATTTCATTTATGACACTGTTTTTGCAAGGTTGTCTGCTGATTGCATACTTACAGTAATGAGAAGAACTACCCAGTGGTGAGACGCACCCCTTTCCCAAGGAGAATACAAAGGGAATGCAGTTGTCCTGGGGTGAAAGGCTTCACCCTTTCTTTGAGTTGAGACTTACCTAATATAATCACGCTAAAAGAGTTGAGTTTGGATTAGCTGTCTCCAGCGTAGGAAACACACGGGGAACGGATTCACAAGTCCAGTGCAGTGTCTTGGCTGAAGTAGGAATCACTCGCATCTGATTTTTGTTTCACGCCTGTTCCTATTTCTGAAGTTCATGAAGAGAACAAATGATTAGAACAAAACAAACAATAGTGTGCAGAATTGTGGGGAAAGAAGTTTGATTATTATGGTCTTTTTAAGGTTTACGTAATGTAAATAAGTAAATAATTTGCCTTTTCTACTCTGAGTAATTAGCATAGGATGCCACCCCTGTGGTTCCTAGTCAGATTGCCCTTTTCCTCAGATCCAGGTAAACTAACTTCCTTTGTAAAAATCACCACCGCTTAAGAGAATCAGGTCACAATATATGTGCTTATTCCATATTAATATCAGTGATTTCAAGTATCTGAGGAGAGTGCTTCCGAGTTGACAGCTTGACGCTTAGTTCCTGCCTCTACCCCTAATTACAGTGCAGCAACAGGGAAGGTATTGGCATGCCCAAGACTCCAGATTTCTCCCTGTAAGGCGCAGTCGCATAATTAGTATTCAGTACATATTGTTGACATTCTGGATCATTTTCTCTTAGTCTTAGATACTCTTCTTCACAGAGTTAGAAAGGAGACACTGCACAAATTCTGTTATCATTCCTTCTCTCCTCTAGATATATACTTGCATTTCAGTACTTCTGTTTTTTTTCTTACTTTCTGTCTCAGTGGAAGAAATATTCTCTAATTCAGCCTAACTCCAACTAACTCTTCAGTTGCCCTAGTTCACATCTGGCTTGAAACAGAGATTTCACTACAGTGAAGTCTTGTTATCACTCTTTCCTGATCTTCAGAATCTCCTCTCTTCGTTCTTTGTGCATATTCTTTTACATTCAGTGCAAACAGTCTTGAATGATCACAACTTCCTGTTTACTCAAGCCAAAGGACACTTTTCCCTTCTTAACTCTGTTGGTCTGTGACATCACCTCTTGTGCTTCTCATGAACTTTACTTTCTTGTAATTGCCTGGACTCCTCATCTGCTTTCTGCTTCTCTGCCAAATTTTACACAGCATTCTTTAACAGTATTCTGCCTTTTATATTTCCCTCAAGTCATTTTCTGAGTAGTCTCACCTACTTACACTTTCATTTGTAACCCTGTGCAGACGACTTTAAATTACATCTTCAGAATGTTACTGTGTTTCGATTTTAATTCCACCTATACCCTGGACTTTCCCCCCGAAAGGCTATCAAGGATGTTAATCTCAAAATGTTCAGAACACATCTACCACCTTCCCCATTAAATCTTTCCTTCTGGTGTCCTTTGGTCATTTGGCAGTACCATTTTATTTTTCTGAGTGCAAAGTAGACTTCTCACTCATCAACTCCTCTCTTCCCCTGAATATTCAGAATGGATCATTCAGTAATTTTGAATTAGCATGTGGGCATCTGAGAAGTTTTGAGCAAAGTGTGAAATACAGATGTCTTAGTTACTTTTCTCATTGCTGAGGCAAAATATCCACAAGTTAAGAGAAGAGAGATTTACTTAGCTTACAGTTTGTAGAGGTTTCAGTCTATAATTGGCTGGCTCAGAGGCAGAGTGGCATGGCAGACAGGCATTCCAAAGGAGAAACAGCTCTAGGTGGGCAGAAGGTGGCAAGGCAAGCAAGGGGTTACCAAGCATCTCTTTGTCCCCTATATCTTCTCCAGGCTACCCATCCCCAGCGTGGACAGCACTCCCACCCTTAATCCCAGCACTCTTAATTTTAAATATCACATCCTTGATCCCAGCAGAACTATGCCAACCCAGTCAGTGGACTGACTTAGTAATCACACACTCTAGATCTAGCCACCTCTGAAAACACCCCACGTATGACCACATGAAGTTTTAGGGGGACATCTAGAAACAAACCACGAAACCAGACATCCTGATTCAGCAGTCCTGGAACAGAAACCAGAGATTGGCAAGTCCCTGTAGCAGCCCACGTGGGCCCTAGTTCTACACTGTGAGGAACACTGATCTGAGGTGCAGTCCTAGTGATTCTGCCTCTCAAATATAGTTTGCATTCTTCTTTGTTTTCCATTATCTTTGTTACTGTATCTTAATTTGGGATCTCACCTATCTTGCCTGAATTAATGAAAAACCTTCTTTAGATGTCTGTCTTCTATGTTTCTCTTTTCCATGTTCCATTATTTAAAACAGCCAACAAGGTGTGCTACTTACATCAGAGGTAAGATCTATGTTTTAGTTACTTTTCTCTCGTTGTTGGGACAGAATACTCGACACCCAAAGTTAGGGGAAGAAAGGTTTATTAGCTCACAGTCTGCAGAGGTTTCAGTCTATAGTCCGCTGGGTCCGAGGCAGGGCAGCATGGCAGCCGACCAACCGGCCCACCGGCCCACCGGCCCACCGGCAGCAAAGTAAAGTGAGGAAAATGCAAGGAATGTATGCAAATAAGCAATGCAAACAAGCAGCTAATTAGCCTCTTCCTGTATCTTTTATCTAGGCTACCTGTCTCCAGGGCGGCCTGCACTCCCACCCCCAATCTCAGTCTCACATCCTTGATCCCAGCAGAACCATGCCAAACCGATCAATGGATCAATTTAGTAATCACTCTAGATCCAGCTATCTCTTACCACATGAGGCTTTGGGGGGACATCTAGACACAAACCATAACAATCTATGTTGCTTTTTTTTTTTTTTCAGTTGAATTCCATTGGTTTTACCCAATAAGAAAAGCCTATTGGTTGTTACCCAGTGAGAAAATTAATCTCAAAACTTTTAATATCATGTTTTCAGGCATTCTCATTGTAGATTCAAGCTGATCTTCAACTGCATATACTTTCATATGATTTGAAGCCCTTTTATACTTGCTTGACAAATCCTAGAGCTTTGTTGTAATGTGCTTTTTCTTCCTCAGCCAGAACTGGTTCAGTTATTCATCTTTTCTGAGATTTTCACAGCTCTACCATCCTGTCTTCTTTGACAGTCATTCTTTCGGTCTACTTATTTTACCTTTTCTTACTTGTCTCTTTATAATCACAGTTTAAAACATGCATTCATCAGTTGAACAATGTGTTTAACCTTTCTGTACCTCTTTCTTATCTTCTGTGTTTGAAGGACTGACACATTGCAGGAATGAAATGCTAAATCAATGACATAAATTATCTTTTGAATGGTATGATATTGTCGGATTTTTTTTCTTCTTTTCTCTCTCCCTTCCAACTTGCTCACCATTTGCAGTCATTTCTGTGGACATCTTGTTTTTTTTCCTTCCTTTTTCCCTTTTGTCTTGCCTGTTTCTTTTTTACTATCCTCTTTCTTTCCCTTCTGTTCTTACTCATTTCTTTTCTCTTTTCCTACCTTCCTGAACCCGTATAGCACTGATCAAAATACTTTACAAATATTCGGTGTTCCTTACTAATATCTTGAATTTTTGCAGTAAATTAAGTCAGAGTGATTATTAAGTTGTAAGAATGAGGCAATTTTATTTAAAATATTTGATAAAGTTCATACTTATACTTACTGTACATAAGCAAACCAATCTCTATGTTGTCACATGACCAGCACTTGTTTTGGGAAAAGCCTTCTGTATTGAGGTATTTCTAATCCTACAAAAATCACTGTGTTAAAAACATAATATTCTGCTTAGTAATGCATGAATATTTCTATTTCTTTTAATATCAGGAACAACAAAACCATACCCTGCTGATATTGTAGTTCAATTCAAGGACGTATATGCATTGATGGGCCAAAATGTGACTCTAGAGTGTTTTGCACTTGGAAAGTAAGTGTACTTTTCATTAAAATACATGGAATCATATTAGTTTTCGTACCATTTTAAGAAATGTATGATATAAATGTGTAGCTATAAATATAAGGTAGTAGTCTTTTAACTGTTATGGATCTTTAGCTCTGGTATCTTTCATTAAAAGTCCTGTTCCTGATATCCGATGGCGGAAAGTCCTGGAACCGATGCCAAGCACTGCTGAGATCAGTACCTCCGGGGCCGTCCTCAAGATCTTCAACATTCAGTTAGAAGACGAAGGCCTGTATGAGTGTGAGGCCGAGAACATCCGTGGGAAGGATAAACACCAGGCAAGAATTTATGTTCAAGGTAGATATTTTAATTGTCTATAAATCTCATCAATACCTTATTCAGAGTCATTTCCATACTCGAAAAATGACTATCATAATTAATAATTTTTAAAAGTTATTCATCTTACAAATGTATGTATATTATGCAGAAAGATGAAGTACTTATCTTATATCTCCTTAAGTGACAACTCTGCACTGAGAAAGTTTAAGTTCATACCTTTGGTGTGTTGGTTAGTAGCAATAGATCCATAGCAGTGTTTGTGGTAGTTTTTAAAATATATAATTGGTGTTGCTCATTTCCTCCCTTTATTATTGTCTTTTTCAGTATTTTTCGTAGAAGAATCTGTGCATTATGACTTAGTTTGATTCAGTGGTTGCAAACACTTTAGCATCAAAATCACCTGGAGGGTTTGCAAAAACACAAACTGATAGACATCTCCCTCAGAATTTCCGATTTTGTATTTCTAACAAGTAGTCAGAAGGTTCTGATATTACTGTCCTGGAACCATGCTTTGAGAACCGTGTGTGTGTGGAATCTTCTTTCACAAAGTTATCTTGGCACAAGTTTTTGATACTCATCCATTAAAGTAAACTTGTATCTAGGATGATAGGATTTTCTTTTCAGGCAACTCTTAAGACTTTTCTGACTGACATCATTTATTTAATGTTCCACAGTGTATTATAAATATCTCAGGCTTCAGCAAGACCATTCATTTTTAATAATTCTGGGCAAATAAATGCCCCATTTCTCTTCTTCTAGTCTCTCTTAAACATAGTAAAAATCTTAATGACTCTTTGACTTTGTTGATGTGGTGTGTTACATATATTGATTTGCATATGTTGAACCATCCTTGCATCCCTGGGATGAATCCTACTTGGTCGTGGTGTATAATCTTCTCGATAATTCGTTGTATTCTGTTGGCCAGAATTTTGTTGAGAATTTTCGCATCTATGTTCATTAGGGAGATTGGTCTGTAGTTCTCTTTTTCAGTTGGGTCCTTTTCTGGTTTTAGTATTAGGGTAATGCTTGCTTCCAGGAATGATTTTGGAAGTACTGCTTCCTTTTCAATTTCATTAAAGA
>PVJO010022726.1:0-27511 GCA_004026905.1 Hystrix cristata | reverse complement strand
TTTGAGGGCTCCAACAGAACAGAAGATTACTGAGTGTAGGAGAAATCAAGAATGTTCACAAAGACGGTATAGCACCTTATCTGGCAGATTAGTGGTCCTAGATAGTTTATAGACATGTACACGTTATAATGAATTGACAAGATGGCCTCTATGTTTTTAATAACTATAAAATAAAAACTTTCAATTACTTCATTTTTTTTCTGCTTGATATCTTTTTGTTTTTATTGGCCTGTTCTGCTCTATCTTGGCTTTTCACTTATCTTTTATTTTCTCTTTTCAAGCCTTGACTCTTGATTTCACTTAGCGTGGGTGTGTGAGGGTGGAGTACCCCTTCTTCATAAAAACCCTAGTAGGTGCAGCCTTCAATAGTGGTGACTCATGAATGACAAGACTAGGAACACTTTAAACATTGATTATAATAAGAGATCAGCAAGTTATCGCTTGATGAAGTTGGATTTATTAATAGATGAGGTAATCCAGTTGTTTAAAAAGTCTGACTTGTGGTTTCTTCAAAATCTCTTATAATCCTCTCTTATTTATTAAAACTTTTCTGAATCCAATCCCATCATCATAAACTTAAGAGATAGCACTACATCAGCACTTCAGAGATTGCCCAGAAGAACAAAGAAAATGAATTACAAAAAATTAAATAAGGATATCAGGGCAAGAGTCCAAATATGACAGGAAAAATGATGAAATTTCTTCTGTTCCATCCCCTCCCAAAACAAATAAACAAACAAGAAACCCTAACCTTGTGGTCATACAAATAAGAGAATTTCAGGAAAAAAAGAGCAAAATAAAG
Organism: Hystrix cristata; assembly: GCA_004026905.1. Taxonomy (NCBI): domain Eukaryota; kingdom Metazoa; phylum Chordata; class Mammalia; order Rodentia; family Hystricidae; genus Hystrix; species Hystrix cristata. The sequence continues at coordinate 26,709 of PVJO010022726.1, read as the reverse complement.
ACTTACAAGGACAAAATAGAAAAAGTCAGTTTGAGAATTGCTAACAAATATTACATAACATAGAAGATTTAAAATCATATAGGTATGTCTGAAAAGAAAAAATGATAAAAATGGCTGTAGAAAAACCTTACCTATATTTAATTACCTAAATGTAAAGGGATTCAGTTATCCAATTAAAGTGATCCAATAGATAAAATAACATGATTCAACCATACATTGCTTATAAGGAATCCATTTAACTTTTAAGGACACACATATACTGAAATTAAAGAGCTAGAGAAAGATATTCCATGCAAATGGAACCCAAAAGAAAGCAGAAATAGCCATACTTATAGCAGATGAAATAGACTTTAGACTAAAAATACAAAAGGGGACAAGGAACGTAATTATGACATGGTAAAGGGGTCAGTTCAGCAGGAGGAAATAATCATAAACACAATATGTACCCACTATTAGAGTGCATAAGTATATAAAGCAAATATTAATAGACTGAAAGGGAGAGATCGATCTCAATCCATTAACACCAGGGGACTTTAACACTGCATTTTCAACAGATGGGCAGATCATACATGCAGGAAAATCAACTAAGAAACATCAAAGTTACACTGTACCCTGGGTCAAATAGCAAGACGTCTACTAGGCTTTCCATCCAACAGCTGCAGATTATGTATTATTCTTAACAGCACTTAGACAATTCTCCAAGAAAGATCATATGGTAAGCCACAAAATCAAAATAAATCTCAACAAATTTTTAAAAACCAAAATCATATTGTGCATCTTTTCTGACCACAATACAATAAAACTAGAAACCAATAATAAGAAAAACTTTGGAAACTTTACAAATGCACGGAAATTAACCAACATGCTCCTGAACAACAAATGGCTCAAAAAAGACATTAAAGAAATTTTAAAATGTCTTCAAAGAGTGAAAATGGAAACACAACATAATCAAACCCATCAAATACAGTGGAAACAATACTAGAAGGAAAGCTCATAAAATTCAATGCCTACAGCAAAACTCCAGGAAGATATCACATAACTTGCTGCTCATCTCAAGGAACTAGAAAAACAAGACCAAATCACACCTGAAATTCATAGACAGAAATAATAAATATTAGAACAGAAATAAATGAAATAGAGACTAAGAAAATCCAAATGATCAATGAAATGAAGGGTTGGTTTTTCAAAAAGATAAACAAAATAGACAAACTCTTAACTAGACTATGAAAAATAGAGAAAAATGAAATAAATTAGAGATGAAAATGGAGACACTACAATTGATATCACAGAAATACAAAGGATCATTAGAGGGTATAATTTAAAAGAAATGGACAACCTACTGGACACATACACCTTATAATGAAGAAATAGAAAACATGAAGAGAACAATAAATAATGAGACTGAATCAGTAAAAAAGTCTTTCATGAAAGGGGACCCCAGACCAGATAGCCTCACTGATAAATTCTAACAAGCAGCTAACGAAGAACTAATACCAATTCTTCTCAATTTATTCCAAAAAAATTAAAGAAGAGAGACCTTGCTGAGCTCATTCTTTGGGTCCAGCACTACCCAGATACCAAAACCAGACACCACACACACCTACACACACACACACACACACACACACACACACACACACACACACATGAAAGCTACATGCTGATATCCCCGATAAACATAGATACCAAAATCCTCAACAAAATAGTACCAAAACCAAATCCAACAGCACATTGAGAAGATTGTTCACCATGATAAAATGAAATTCAACCCAGGAATGGTTCAACATATGCAAATCAATAAATGTGATATGTCATATCAACCAAAGGAAGGAGGAAACTCATATAATTATTTCTATAAATGCAGAAAAAGCACATGATAAATTCAACATCCATTCATAATAAAAACTCTCAACGAGTAAAGTATACAAGGAGCAGATCTCAACAAAATAAAGACCATACATAACAAGTCTATAACTAATACCATACTGAATGGGTGAAATAGAGCTTTCTCTCTGTTATTGGGAACAAGATAAAGATGCCCACTTCTACCACTTTTATTCAATACAATAGTGGAAGTCCTAGTTAGCACAGATAGGCAACACAACTAAATAAAAAGCACCCACATTAGAAGGGAGGACGACAAACTGTCACTGTTTGCAGATGACATGAACTAATACACAGAAAACCTTAAAGACTACCAAAAGAAATTTTTTTAGCACTAATGAAGGAATTCCACAAAGTTGCAGGATACAAAATCAGCAAACAAAAATTAGCAGTGACTCTATATGCCAGTAGTGGCTTATCATAAAAAGAAACAAAAAAGGCAATCCCACTTAAAATAGTTACAAAAAAAAAACTAATAAAATACTTAGGAATAAATTTAACCAAACAGGTGCAAGCGCTTATATCACTACAAGGAAAACTATAATGCATTGATCAAAGAGCTACATCTCTACCCCTTTTTATTTTATTTTGTTTTGTTTTGTTTTGTTTTATTTTATTTTATTTTATTTTATCTTATTTTTAAGACAAGTTCTTGCTAAATTGCCCAGACTGGCCTTCAATTTGCGATCCTTCTGCTTCAGCTCCCCAAGTAGCTAGGATTACAAGAATGCTCCACTGTGTCTGGCTGTTGTATTTAGTTTTTCTAAAGACAAAATGTACTATGTTCTTTTTTTTAACCAGTTAATCCGAACCAGAATCAAATAAATCATTTCAGAAGCATTTCTCTCAAATACTCCTAAGCATTAAGGTACAAATCATACATGTCAGGGAAAATTTAGTAGATGCCTCTACAGTATCTCCTACATCTTATCAGAAAAAAAAAATCTATAGGATTTGTGGAACTACACCATTTGAAAGAAAGTGGTTCAGGTAATCCCTCTTATTTAGTTTTGTAAATGAAAGGAGCACTTGGAAAAAATGTTATGGCTGGTGCTAACATACACGTGGCTGAAAATTACGTACATTTAAAGTCCATATTGACTATTCTTTAAGAGTATCATGTTATAATTTGGTATTGCAGCAATTCTTCAAGTCACTGTAGAACAATCAATAAAGATTAATATCCTTTTGACAACTACACACCACAGAAGAGAATGCAAACATGTACTGACACATACTTGCTCACAGTCTCACCAACAAATTGAACACCCATGTGGGTACACAGGCACACATGAACACATGTGTTATATATATAGCACACATGTATGATCATGCACAGCATGCAGCTGCACAAGGATGCCTCCCCTCACCATGCACATATTTTCTTTTTTTCTCTAAAAAAACATACACACTCTGAGCTGGGTATGGTGGTGCACACCTGTAATCCCAGCACCCTGGTAACTTAGCAACCTAGCGAGACCCTGTCTCAAAAATGAAAAATGAAAAAAGGGCTGGGGATGTAACTCAGTGAGAAGGCCTTGAGCTTACTCTCTAGTACCACCACCACCAACACACACACACACACACACACACACACACACACACACACACACACACACATCTTGTTGAGTTTTTATTATGAAGGGATGTTGAATTTATAGGGTGCCTTTTCTGCATTTTTGAAATAATTACGTGAGTTTCCTCCGTATCCCCATTTGGAGCAGGCAGCTACCAGCAGGCCTTGCGTTGAATTTCATTTTATCTGGCAGTGCCGGCAGTGCTCGAGCACCGTCTTAAAGCATGTTGTCAGGCTCCACTGGTTCAACATATGAAATCCATAAATGTGAAGAAGAGGAAGACGATGGTGATGGTCATTAACAGGCTCAAGAATACAGCCCATGTCTGATTTCTGGCATTCATGAAGCTAAGGATCCGTGCTAGGCAGTGACAGTCTTATAGGTAGACGTGAGTCCAGGTAGTGGATTCAACTATAGGACAGCAAACCTCTGGAGTAAAGACAAACCCTTTACTCTAAAATTTTTCCCGGAAAAAGCAATGAATTCTCATGGCAGGGAGTACAGATTGACAGCATTTATCCATTAAGAATGGTTCCAAATCAGAAAATATGACATAGTGAAAGAAGCTTACCTTAGAGCATTGGCCAGGGGCAGTGGTTGGTGGTTAGAAGTCCCTGGACCTGAAGGTATAGTTCCACTTTTTTTCTTTCATCATAAAATATTCATTAAGTTACTGTCTTTAGTAATTCTGTTGATAAATATTTATTGAGCATATATTATGTACAAGGCACCAGAAATATGGTGGTAAGCCAAACAAACACGGTCCCTTGCTCTTATAGAGCTTGTAATTTAATTGACACAGTGGGCTGTTTGGTATCATTGACAACTCTGAAAGGTTCAGCATCACTGTCCTAAGTTGTGTTAAATTGGCTTTCAGTGATGGAAAAACTCAAGGAAGCTGCAATGAACCTTGTGTCATCAAAAGAAGCTATAAGGAGGAGGTGGTTTGGAAAACGGTGTTATTAGTGATACCCGGTTAAAGTACAGGACACTGTAGAAAGAAGCATTCCAGGAATGGCGAGGAATACCATTCTAGACTCAGAGGTGGAATGAATGTGGAAAATCCGAGTAAATAAATTCCCATCACATTGATGAAGCTTTATTTTATCAGTGGTTATGGGTGACATTGGATGCTTTAATATCGGGGCCTTTTTTTTTGTCATTTGTTTGTTTGACACTGGAGACTGAACCCAGGGTCTTCATACTGAGTTACATCTCCAGCCCCTTTTTTAGTTTTTATTTTGAGACAAGATCTTGCCAAGTTGCCTAGGCTGGGCTCAAACTTGTGATCTTCCTGCCCCAGCCTCCCAGAGTGCTGGGATTATAACCATGTACCTCCATGCCTGGCAATATCAGGGCTTTTAATGAGTATGAACAAAATGAGGAGGGTGGGAGTGGTGTAGGGCTTCTGTGGGAGGTGAAACTAATTGATAGATCATTTTAGAAAGCATGAACATTTAAATATGAACACATGCCCACTGTAAATTCTTGTCTTGTTTCTTCTGTTAGATTGGACAGTACGTATTTGCTAATATCACTCATTTCAACCTACAGAAAGGTCAGTTTCATATGCTTCAACCTAGTAATGGATTATTAAATATTTGTAATTACTTACCATATCCAAAAACTTTAGGCAATTTTTCACTGATTGGAAATTTGATACCTATGAATTATTAAATCTATTTTGCTGTATATAGTTGATGGATACTGTGATTGGCCACTTAGGTCCTCCTTCGGGAAAGGAATTCTTCTCACACTCTCTGGGAAGCCTTTGGGGACAGACAGCCCTCACCTGTTGGCCATCTTCAGAGGTTTCCCCAAGAAAGCTGCCTTCCCAAAGGTCATGCCCTTTTTCCAGAGGAGCCCACACCTAATGATAGATTCAAAAGGAAGTATGAGAGTCTGACCATTTCATTTCAACTCATCATGACTCCAAAAAATTATCCAAGATTTAGAAGCCCCTGTAGGATCAGCTGAGACTTCCAGTGACTCTACAACACAGTTTAACTTCTCTCTCTTCCCAATCTTGTTTTTCTCTTCTCTTCCAGAAGTGTTATCTCTAATAATCTTCTCGTATCATGAACTCTGTCTCAGAGTCTGCTTCCTAGGGCACCAACCTATGACAATTGGCACCAGATCTAAGAATGCAAATGCTGAGAGCATATTTAGGACCTGGATCACCTGCCACCTAACTTGCTATGCGAATCCCATCACTGGTGGGTGGAATACACAGAGCCTTTGGCGCAGGATAGCAGTACCATTATTAAAACTTCACTGCCAGTGAAATGGAATGGTGTATCAGTGGAAATGAATACATCATCTGATGCTATGATACAGACATTTAAAACATATGAGGGTGTTATGGTCTGTGTCTAGATGTCCCCCCAAAGCCTCATGTGGTAAGAGGTAGCTGGATCCAGAGTATGTGATGCTGGGATTAAGGGCGTGTGATTACTAAATCAATCCACTATTGGTTTCATACCGCCCTAATTCTGGCAGCCTGGATAAGATATAAGTAACAGGAAGAAGCTGGTTAGGCCCCTTGCTATGTGCATCCCTTGCTTACCTTGCTGCCTTCTTCCTGTCTGCCATGCCACCCCACCTCAGATTCAACTGATTGTGGACTGAAACTTTTACAAACTGTGAGCTGAATAAACTTTTCCCCTTTAACTTTGGGTGTTGGGTATTTTGTCTCAGCAATGAGAGAAAAGTAATTAATACAGAGGGGAAGAGTAACTGGAAGGAGATGAATTGACAACTCAGTATGCAAACCAGAAGGCCTCATTATGCTCGTCAAGACCCTCATCTTCTCCAGGAGGTGAAGAAAACTGAAGACCAGGCCCAAGACTATATTTTATGCCTAGAAGAGCTCCAAAGAAGATAAGCTTTCCAAATACCCACATCTGCTATGTCAAGTTCACAATCTTGGTTGGGAAAGAATAAGACCATGATACAAGGATGAAGACAGTTAAGATTGACATGCTCGATGTCTAAAGTACTGAGATTTTGCTCAACCCTCCGGCCCCAATTCTCTACAAAAGCTAGTTCCTCCTAATTGCTTGAAGATGATTTAGAGTCTTCTTCCACACAAGAGAACATACGTGCCTCCCCCCACCCCCAGATCTGTCCTCGGCACCCTGTTGTGGTCACTGGGCCAGTGACTATGGTCTGGCCAGAAAATGCTCGGCTGATAAGGGAGGAGAGGGACTCTACCTCAAAAAGCTGAGGTTCTCAGCCAATGTGTTCTGCCATGGGTTGCGTCAGGGAGGATTTATTGATTTAGGAGAATTCTTCCAGGAAACAGGATTTAACTCATGACAAGGACCACATGGATGGTCTTAAGTATGAATCTTTTTCTAAACACAGAAAAAACACACAATGGTTTACTTTAAGTGAAATAGAAATACTAAAATTGTTGTGGTGATAATGAAAGACTCCGTGGCAGAAATGACAATGCTAGAGTGGATATATGATGTAAGGCCAGAGAACCTGTTGGAGGGCTGTGTTTACTGGGAGTACTAAGAGGATGCACCCTTTTCTAAGGCAATCAGAAATCTGATGGCGAGAGGGGACCAATGTCACAAAAATATTTTATGGTGGCAACTGTCTGTTGGGCAGTGTTGAAGGTAACACATACAATTACAGATGTGGTCTTACTAACAGAAGTGGGAATGATAGGATTCTAATACTTTAGAAGCTAAGTGGCAGTGCTAAAACCCCCAGAAGCCGGGGCAAAATAATTTTGGTTATGAGGAACAAGTTTTGAGTAAGAGACAAGGAGCTCTGACTTTCAAAGTTGTTCACGAGAACATGGCGTTTGTAGTGGAAAAACAGAAGGCGGATACTCAATCCATAAAATTAAATGAAATCAGGGATAGATGATCAGGTGGTTGAGCAGTCTTTATTTCTTGCACAGATTTTGCACTTGAGTTCAGTTTTGGAACTGGAACCTATGGACTAAAGCTATTTTGCTGTTTATAGTTGGAGGATGCTGTGAGTGGATACCTAGGTCCTCCTAATGAGTGAAGTCACTAGAAAGAAGGGCCCTTCAACACTATGACAAGTCCAGTCGTGATTCCCCAGGTCCGTGCTTAGAGAGATCCACGGCCATTCATTTAGGTAAATGTACTCTGATGCAGGGGAAAAGAGCCGAACATTTTTAGGACTGTGGGGCACAGGATCCAAATTGACACTGACACCTGAATACCTGAAACATCTTCGTGGACCCCTGTTAGAAAGAAGGTAAATGGGGACTATGTAACAAACGGAATCATAGCCCAAGTTCGAATTACAGTGGTTTCACCAGGTCTAAGACCAGTCATTTCTTTGGCCTCAAACAAATCATCGAAATGGACATTCTTAATCCTGGTGGTACAACCACTAGGATGAGAGCTATCATGGTGGGAAAGGCTAAAGGGAAGCCTCCAGCCTTGTAGCCCCCCAACAAAAAAAAAAGCACATCAAAACCAATAGTTCACCTTAAAGGGAACTGCAGGAATTACAGTGGTACTCAGTCCATGAACTTAATTCTTAATGTGATTCTGGAAAAGATGGCCACTTTCATGTTCGTGCAGAAAAGATGGTCATGGTTGTGTTCATCACTGGATGCAGAGTTCACAAACAAAACAAAATTTTGCCAAGTGCTTCTGTTTGCAAACTGTTTCCAAACAAAAGCATTCATGAACCAAGGTACCACTGCAATGCCATCCTTAAAGACTTAAAGGATGGAAGGGTGATTGTCCTCATGTTTCCATTTAAGTCACCAGTCTGGTCCTTGACAGATCCTAGAAGCTAAAAGAGGACTACTGCAAATGCAACCAAATAGTAGCATTAATTTCAGCTGCTCCTCTTGACCTAATATCTTTGATAGATTAAATGAACATGACCTTAGGTACATGGTACGTACCTACTGGGCTGGAGAACACTTTCTTTTCCATTATTATCAGAAAAGAGAATGAGAGATAGTTTATATGCACCAGGAACATATAGTAAAATTCATTTGCAGTCTTGTCCCAGGGATACCTTAATTCTCCTGTACCCCATCTTAAAATAGTTCAAGAAGACCTATATCAGCTGTACATCCCACGGAACATCGTAATGGCTCACTCTGTTGGTAAGATCATGCCAGTCTAACTGGTTAGGCAACAGATGCCTAGAACACTTCCAACATTAAGACAGACATGCACATTCTAGGAAGTGGAAAATAAACCCTATGAAAATTCAAAGAACTGCCACAGAATCAACAAAGATTTGAGGACTTCGGTGGTCTAGGATATGCCAGGACATCCCCTCAACATTAAAGAAAATATTTTTTGCATCTTCCCTTTCACCACAAAATAGTATAGCACTTTGCAGGTCTCTTCAGTTCTGGAGGCATCTGGAATAGTGCCATGATCCATATATTGGGTGACACTAATGTCTGCTAGCTTTAATAGGGGCTCAGAGCAAGAAAAAGTTTTGCAGCAGGTCCAGACAATGACTAAGCAGGCTTGCTGTTTGTTCCATATGATCTGGCAGACTCCACAGCATTAGAAGTATCAGTGGTGGGAAAAATTGTGTGCAATTCATCCACAGCCAAAGAATCACAATACATACCTCCAGACTTCTGGAGAAAAGCCACACCATGTGCACTTTTCAAAAAATAGCTCCTCAGGGGTGGGAATGTAGCTCAGTGGTAGAGCATGTGGTTAGTATGTATGAGGCCCCGGATTCAGTCCCCAGCAGTGTGCACATGTGCATGCACACACACTCACGCACACACATTCCTGGCATGCCTATGGTAGACGTGGGTCATTGGGTCACCAAGTGATCAAAAAGCCTAGCTAATTCACATGGAATACTACCAGTCTTCTCCAATTTCCTTTGGCAAAGCATTCTTAGAGACACCGTACTCACCTGCTTTATGAGATATTTTGTATTTAATTTTTGAGTCTTCATCAGAAGTCGAATTTCAGCCAATATGCTGTAAGAACATTGGTGTGCTGAAAATATTTAGCAACTGCCTTTCAAAAACAAAAAGCTGTCGGGTAAATATGGAAAATGATAAATGAACCTGCTGTAAATAGGGAGGGAGGGTGCAGAGGGGAGGGGGGAAGAGGGGGGAGAACCAAGATACATCATGTATAGGTACAGAATTAATGTAATGAATGTGACCATTGTATGTAGAATGTACCAATACATGTTCTTGGTTTAAAATAAAAAAAAAAAACAAAAACCAAAAAGCTGTGAGCTGTATTGTTGGGTAATTCCCATGGTGTAAATACTCCCACCACGGCCAATTTCTAACTACCAATGTAAAATCACCAAAGGCAGAGTTGAGAAGAGATATGCAGTAGCGCATCATCACATAGTGTCTCTACATAGACACGACAGATGTTAATGATGTGAAGAAGAGCCTTTCACTATGTTGGTGTAGAGGAAGCAGCATTCGCAGAGAGCTCCATGCTATACACTGAGGTTAGTCAGAACATAGCTAAAACAGATTGCAGAGATACCAACCAACAGATTACACTCTGAACAGTATAGTGATTTCATGAAATACACAATATAAGAAACCTGAAAAAAGAACCAAAATTGCACATACGCTCAGGCCCTCACCCAGCTTAGAGCCCAAAATGCTATTATTCACCGTGTAGCAGAACCACACTGTGTCTCTCCAGGGACAATGACCAAAATCTGCAATAATATTAGTAAACTGCATCCCAGATTATCAACCACGGTTCCCAGCCCACGTTTGGAACCTTAGCTACCCTGTGCAATGCACAAAACTACCTGGGAAAGAAGGCAAGGGGATTACTACAGATGGACACCTACTACAGAAGACTTTGCTCCCCAGCCCTGGGGAAATTCCTGTTTTCCTTCCAGGACATTGCAAACAAAATCCCGGTCCATGAGCCCAGAGCCCAGCACAGGCCCAGAGTCCTTGCTGTTCCCCCAAAACCTAAAAAACTTTCAGGGGAAGAAGATAGGGAGGTGACTATCGTTGGGTACTTCCCTGAATCGCCATGGCTCTCTCCGCGCTTCCTCCCTCCTCTGCTTTGTGTATGCAGATAATTTCAGAGTCTTAGGGCAATTAGGACACCTGGGCAAAGGGTAGGGGTGAGGTGGAGGGGATGGTGGGGGTGGTGGAGGGAGGGGTGGTTGAAGAGAACAGTCCAGTCCTATCAGAGAAAACTTCCACCCTAAAGCCGGGAAGCTACCTAAATCACAGAGGACTGAGCTAGCTGACAGAAGGGTAAATTTGAGGTTCCAGAGACTGTGGGAAGGACAGGAGAGAGCCACCTGAAAGATCATGGTGGACAGAGAACCCCAAACTGAAGCACACCAAAGGGAGCAGAGCTAACGGCCCACTGTGGATCCTGAGGAAAAGAGAGGCCCTGGAGCTGGGAAGCCTGAAAATACCAGGTCTGCAAGGGGATGACAGGTCATTGGCTCTCCCTGCAGCCAGCCAGTGAAACAGATTCAGAGATCTCAGACTCTTTCATCCCCAAACTGTGGGCGTGAGACTGCAGTGAGTGTGCAACTGTGTATGGATGTGGGTCAACGTTTTAATTTCTACATTGGATTTCTGCAGGTGGAGATATGTGATTAATTGCTTCTGACACCCATAAAAATCTCTTAAACGTTCCACTGATATTTCCTTCTTATTGTTTTATTGTCATTGTTTTTCTGTTTTCTCATTTTTTTCTCTTGTTCCTATTGCACCTTTACATAGTCTTTCAAACCCCTTCTCCTTCCAACCCTCTGGTCCAGACAAAAATAATAATGATACCATCGAAACCTATTTTCTCAATTTTCTCCTTCTTTTCGTATTTATGTTATATTATCTAATTAAATTTTTGCCCGTTTTTTTCCTTTTTCTTTTCCTAGCTCTCAGCCAGTACTCCATTACTACTACTCCTTAGCCTCCCTGGGCTTTTGAAAAAGTTGTAAACTTTTAAAATAAGCCTTAAATTAAGTGCTTATATATGGTTGGCTCTTTGAATGTTGCTATTACCAGTAATTGTTCTCTCTTCATAAGGCAGTGACTAGGGTGAACCAACACAGTTCTCGGAGCTAACGGAGTGGGTCACTCCACACTGAGTCATATCCAAAGCCAAGGACATGTCACAGGGAGAACTGCTTCCTAAGAAGAGCTCCACCAGAGCGGCAAGCATTTCTATCCCAACCAATTTACAACATTCAACACAAAAGGACAAACATTATGAGAAAACAGGCAATAAATTACCTCTCGAATCTTACAACATCCCAAAACTCGAGCTCACAGGCAAGGATACAGAGGAGTTTCCAAAGAACTCAAAAACAAATAGCTAAAATAATTTAAGAGAGCAAAGTCGAGGCTAACAAACAGATGCAGGATACAATTATTAAAATGTTCAAGAAGCTCAAAAAGAAGATGTAAATAAACAGATAAATGATAAAATTAATAAGATGATCAGTGAGATTAAAGCAGATACATATAAGCACCTGGAGGACTTAAGGAAGACAATGCAGGATATAAATGAGCATTTTAGCAAAGAATTAGAAATTACAAGAAGGAGTCAAGCAGAAATCCAGGATATGAAAATTCAGTTGGAAGAATGGACAACAGACATGACCAATCTGAGGAGAGATTGTCGGGTCCTGAAGACAAGGTTGATGTAGTAGTCCATACAATCAGCAGTACCCTAAAAAGAGCAAGACGCCATGAAAGCTGGATCCAACAGCTGCCACAAGACTCAAAAAAGCCCTGAGGGATTACAGGAGTTACAGAAAAGTTAGAAGATGATACTAAAGGTATAAAAAATTTACTCACCGAAATTATAACAGAATTTTTTGTTCCAAATCTAGGGATGAAATACCTGTCCAGGTAAATGAGGCATTTAGAACCCCAAATAGACACAATTAGATAACAACATCTCCATGACACATCATAGTCAAAATCCCACGAAGAATACTAAAAACTATTAGAGAAAAACATCAAGTAACTAGAAAGGCGAGCCTGTCAGATTAACAGCAGATTTCTTAACAGAAACCTTAAAGGCCAGGAGAGCTTGGAGCAAAGCTTTTCATGCCCTAAAAGAAAACTATTGCCAATCCAGATCACTATATCCTGCAAAATTTTCCCTCAAAACTGGCAGAGAAATAAAGACTTTTCATGACAAAGAGAATTTAAAGAAATTCACGACGACCAAATAAGCATTACAAAAAGTACAGTACTCAAAAGAATTCTAGACAGAGGCAGGGATGTCAGCATCACCAAAGAGCGCAAAGAAAAGAACACATCTACCTGAGAGAGTAGTTAAACAAAAGCAAAAAATAAAGGAATCAGCACTGGCAAAATAATACAATGGCATGATCCAGTAAATGCCTTAATAATGTTCAGTATAAATGATCATAACTCCACAATCAAGAGAAACAAATAGGGAGATTAAATAAACAAACCTTATTATTAAAGATAGAAATTAAATTTTACCAAGCTATGTCTTTTCTAGGTATTTCCCTGAGAGTTAAAAATACTCATGCATAGCCATGTATATTGCAGCACGATCTACAATTACCAAATTATGGAAGCAGCCTAGATGCCAACAAGAGATGAATGGCTAAAGAAAATGTGGTACTTCTACAAAATGGAGTGTTACTCAGGCATAAAGGATAAGTTTGAGTCATTTGGAGGAAAATTGATGGTACTTGTGAAAATAATGTTAAGTGAAATAAGTCAGACACAGAAAGTTAATTACTGCATGATTTCTCTTATACGAGAAATTCAAAATATGAATAAATTAAAAAGGAGAAATGGTAGGAAACAGAAATTTCTTGGACATGAGGCATGGGAGCAAAGGAAGGAGGGAAGTGGAGAGGAGGGAGTGGGAAAATGGGTATTGAAAATTATCAACATGCAATATATATATACCAATTTCCCAAATAAATACATTAGCATTCCCTTTTTTCAGTTTTTATTAGTATGTGTTTGCAATACATAATGATTAGATTCCTCATGGAGAGATGATATTTATACATAACACATCTCAATACTTTTTCATCCTCTTCACCTCCCTTCTACCCTCCTCCAACTCTTTCTTTTTATTTAGAGGACAATTTATTTAAAAGTGGTGAAAAAGGGGGAAAAGGAGATGATAGATAGCTACTCGACGAGTAGGGAGCATTTGAAAGCGAAATACTCCCCCCTCCAACTCTTGTTCCCCTTCCCATTTGCGAAAGTTCTAGCTCCCTAATTCCTATTATCTATCTTTTATTTTGTTCTTTATTTGTATTTTGGGTTTCTCGTATAAGAGAAATGATGTGATACTCAAGCTTTTGTGTCTAACTTATTTCATTTAACATTATGATCTCACAGTGCATCTATTTTCCTACAAATGGCTCAAGGTTATCCTTCTTTACCATACAGTAGTACTCAGTTGTGTATAAATACCACATTTTAATTATCCATTTGTATATTGATGGGCACATAGGCTGCAACCAGGATTTAGCGATTATGAAATGTTCTGCTAAAAACATGGGTATGGTGAAGAGAAGGGAGGAGAACGGGAAAAAAAGCAGCAGCAAAATATATCACGTACAGGTACAAAGCCCCTGTGATGAATGTTATCACTATGTACACCCAAAACGTACCATTAAAATAAAATTAAAACAAAAACAAAAAAAAACATGAGTATGCGTGTATCACTGTAATAGGATGTCTTTAATCACTTGACAGTTTACTCCAAGCGTTACTCAGGCAGCACATTTGTATACATACTGACGCAGGCATCATTTCAACCAGTCAATTCTTGTATGGAATACATTTGATAAAATTATTGTTTTTATATTTCCTGTTATATTATCTTATAAAAATTAATTAAAATGTGCAATTTTTTGTCATCCTGTATTTAAATAATTGGACTGGTAAGTAGTGAACTCTTTCAGGAAGATACCTAGAAGGGGATTAGGTGAGTAGTTTTAGTTTTTTGAGGAATCTCCATACAATTTCCACAGTGGTTGTACTAGTTTACCTTCCCACGACAATTTAGAGAGGTTCTCTTTTCCCCACAGCCTTGCCAGCATTTGTTATTCCTTGATTTCTTTATTATAGCCATTCTTTCTGGGGTAAGATGGAATCTCAGTGTTGTTTTAATTTTCATTTCTTGAATGACCTGAGATGTAGACTACTTTTTCATGTATTTATTGGCCATTTGTACTTCTTCTGAAAAGTGTGTATTCATTTCACTTGCCCATATTTTGATTAGGTACATCATTAGGCTATTTATTTAGACTCACTCTGTTTTTGTGATATGGGCATTCACAGCTTTATTTAAGCTTTCACCTTAAGACTGCATTCATTGTGTCCCATAGGTTCCTGTATGTTGTGCTGGCTTTATCAATTGATTCTAGGAGCTGTGCAATTTCTTTAACTTCTTCTGTGATCCATTGGTTTTTCAAGGGACTTTTGTTTAATTTCAATGCATTTGCATCATTTTTGTGGTTTCTTTTGCCACTGATTTCTGATTTCATTGCACTATGATCCGATAATATTCATGGGATGATTTCAATTATTTTGCATTTACTTAAGCATGCTTTATTGGTTAGTGTGTTGTCTGTTTTGGAGAAAGTTCCATATACTGCTGAGAAGACTATATATTCTGTTCTTGTGGGTGGAACACTCCGTAGATGTTTATTAAATCCATTTGTTCAAAAATTTGGTTCAACTCTGATATTTCTTTGTTGATTTTTTGTCTAGTTGATTAATTTGTGATAATGGATTATGAGGCCCCCCACTATAATTGTGTTGACATTCATGTGATATTTTATATACAGCAGTGTTTGGTTTATGAAATTGGGTACATTGGTATTTGGTCCATATATGTTTATAATTGTTATCTCTTCCTGCTGAATTGGTCCCTTAACCAATATGTATTGACCCTCTTTCCTCTTCTGATCAGTTTTGACTTGAAATCCTCTTTGTCTGACAATAAGATAGCTACCCCTGCTTGTTTGGGGGTTCCCTTTGCATGGAACATTGTTTTCCATTATTTGATTTTTAGTCTATGAATTTCGTTTTAGATTAACTATGTTTCTTGTAGACAACATACCACTGGATTTTGTTCTTTGATCTACTTTGCCAATCTGTGGCTTTTGACTGGGGAATTGAGATAATTGACATTGAGTGTTATTACTGAGATCTTGAGAACTTCCAAAATAGCCAGAGAGAACCAAGGAGCATGGCAGAGTCTAGCCTCCCAGAATAGACTCAGGATATACAGGCTTCTTTGTCCCATCATTTCCTCTCCAAACACTGAGAAGAATGCAGGTGTGCAGCATCCTTGCTGGCCCACTCAGCAGCAGGGGAAGACTCCTTCCCCACCTGCCTGAACACAGAATGCAAGAAAATAGTCAAGTGAATGCTGCTTGTGTCTGGAGTCATCAATATTGTGCCCCTGGCATGCTTGAAACACCTCTGAGTGCCTTAGATTTTTCCAATGCCAACTAGGACATTCATTTGTCACACAGAGTTAACACTGGTCCCATTTAAGTTTGTACCCACCACCCTAAGATTGTTTGAGTTCCTACCTGGTGTGCACTGCTCTGCACCACCCCTAGACATGCAAGAGGCTGTGTCTGACATCTAGCACCAATCTTGGGCAATCTGAGTCCCCAGAAGGAGCCCCAGTCCTGTGTGAGTCTGTCTGGTGCACCAAGCCTGCTGGAGCCCCAACTCAGTGCCAGGTGCCCTGCCCCCACCCCAGGTACATGGCAGGCTCTATCTTGCACCCTGCTACAGCCCCAGGGAAGAATCTCCACCCTTTGGACTAAACTAGTCCTCTGCCTGGTTCACAACAAGGGTTAAAGATCCACCTGATTTGCCTGGTGCCCTGGATCCCCATAAGACACCACCCAGTGCCCTGCACCCTCCTTGGGTCCCCCAGAATCTCTTCTCTCAATCCTGGGTTCAACTGAGTCTGCGTGAGCCTCCACCTGCTGTTTTGAGCTGGTCATATAGACAATGAAATGTACTTCAGATACCCGGCTTTGGTTTTCAGCCAGTAGGAATTCACACCAGGAGGCTCAGAACCCAAAGCCCCACACCTTTCCCGAACCTGTGTCCCAGCTTGGACAGTTCCACAAACAGGGATTTACAAACAGGGGCCCTTTGAACACAGAAGTCCCCACACAAACCCACAGGCTAGAAAGAGGGGCAAAGAGGAAATGTGACCTCTGGAATAAAAGACTGCAGGCTCTGGAAATACATAGGAATCTTTTTCTTCTCCCTTTTTTTTCTCCTTTCTTTTGATCCATTTTTTTCTTCTCCATTGGTTTTTTTTGTTGTTGTTTGTTTTATAATTTTTTTCTTTTGGTGGAATTTGGAGTTTTATGACCCATTTTCTTGTTCCCCCTTTTAAATACTACTTTGTTTTATTTGTTTGAATAAGACCTCCTTTCTCTCTCTTTCTCTACCCCTGCTTTTTTTTTTGGGTTCTGGGGATGGAACTCAGGGCCTTGCGCTTGCTAGGCAAGTGCTCTACCACTTGAGCTAAATCCCCAACCCCTCTTTCAACTTTTTCCTTAGTATTTTTCTTATTTTTTCCTCTAGTTTAATCTTTATTCCTTATTATTTATACTTTTCCTAGTTTTTTGTTACTTTATCCAATACTACTAATTTCTTTTACTCCTTAATATGAAATTTTATATCAATCTTGCCACCTTCTTCCCATCTTCCATTGATTAATTGTTCAAAATCTACTTTTTCTTTCTTTTTTTCTTCAAGCTCCTATGCCCGTAACTTACCCTTACTGGTAAAACCATTTATCCTTATGAATCTGTAGATAGCTAACTGTATCTTACTATGGTTGAACACTGTTCTATTGTGAATGGAGATAAAATTGCTCTATTGGGTAGATATCTACTGTATATTAATGTCTGGTTTGTCTTAGAATTTGTACTATAACTATAGATCTCATCCCTGGGTTAAAGATGGTACAGTATTAATTATTGTAGATTGCTATTATCCAGTTTGTATTTCTTGCTATTGTTGATAATTTTACTACTTTACCCAAGGTGACATAGTTGTTGGTATCAATTGGTTTTCTCTGTTTGCCAATGTCTAGATTGCCTGAGGGTCGTAAACAACACTGAAGTCCACTATAAAGAAACGGTTACTGGGCCAAATAGGGTTCAACCTTCCCTCCCTGATAAACAGAGGTGGCTGGATCCTGAGACTGACCTAAAGGCCAATATCCAGCTATGCGTAGAGGACATCTCTGAAAAGTTATCATCACCTAACGAGGTCTCTAGACTAGCAATAAAGCTACCCAACATAAGCAATTTGCAAGCCTCAGCACAGAAAACAAATAAACAAAAAATAGAAAATGAGAAAACATGGAAGCAAAATGTTCTCAAAAGCTCTCAACTTCCCCAAAGCAAATTCGGAGGGCATTAAGGGGAAAGAAATCAGAAGCCACACAACCAAAATATTGAAAAAATTTGCAGTGAAAGTAAAAAAAATAGATCAAGAAGATGCTTAGGAACTTCAAAGCAGAGATAATTAATAAGTTAATGACTCTCATGAAACAAATGATTAGTGAGTCCAGAGAAGTAACTAATAAAAAATAGAGGAGATAAAGAAAGTCATGAAAATAATGAATGCAAAATATACAAAAGAACTGGAGTTCATAAAACAGTCTGAAACAGAAACTTGGGGATTAAAAACTCTATTGAAAGTCACTGACTTACAAACATTTGAATTGCAAATTTTCACAGGTGTACTGTATAAGAGTCACTTTGTCAGATTACACATGAATCCAATTTACAAACATTCTCCCAGAATGGAACTCATTCATAAGTTGAGGACTTGCTATATATGCAATAGAATCAATCAATGTGAGGATCAGACCTAGAAGACAGGGCTGTGGTTGGTGATCAACTGATGAAAGAAAGCTTAAAAATAGCAAGGGACAATGAAAAATTGATCTGGGAGCTGCTAGATGATGCAAAAAAGATTAATCTAATATTAATTGGAATCAAGGAAAAAATCAGAAGTGAGCACAAAGGACATAAAAAACCTGTTTACGCAAGTAATAGCAGAACACTTTGCAAGTATGGAAAAAGAATTTGACACACTGGTAAGTGAGGCATTTAGAACCCCAAATAGTCATGATCTGAAAAGCAGTATACCAAAACATGTAGTACTCAAGATTCCAGAAATTCAACACAAGAACAGAACCTTAAAAACTGTCAAGGAAAGAAATAAACCACCTATAAAAGAAAATCTATCAGAATCCCAACAGACTTTACAACACAAACCCTAAAGTCAAGGAGAGCTGGGAGTGAACTTTCAAGCCCTAAAAGAAAACAACTTTCAACCCACATTGACATATCCTGCAAAATTATCTTTCAAAATTGATGGAGATATCAAATACTTTCATGATAAAGAGCACCCAAAGAAAATCATGACCATCAAACCTGCACTCAAAAAAATTCTCAAGGACATCTTAGAAAGAGACAAAGAAGAAGATAATGCCAAAAAACCAATAGAATGAACCTACCAGGCAAGGCAAGCAATTAAATAGGCTGGAAATAAAAGAAACCGGTAGGAGGAAAATAATATGACAAGGATAAGTCAATCCCTATCAGTTATAACCATTAATGTCAATGGTCTTAATTTACCAATCAAAAGAAAAAGATTAGCTGAATAGGTCAAGAAACAAGATCCAAGGTTGGGGATTCACTTCAGTGGTAGAGCACTTGCCTAGCAAGCACAAGACCCTGAGTTCAATCCCCTTCCCACAAAAAGAAACAAGATCCAACAGTATGCTGCATACAAGAAACGCTATTTAACCCAAAAAAGAATTTCATAGACTGAAAGTCAAAGGATGGAAAATACTCCATGCAACAGGAACCTGGAAAAAAGCAGGAGTATCTATTCTAATTTCAGAGAATGTGGATTTCAAGCCAAGACTGAGCAGAAGTGACAAAGAAGGTCACTACATACTGGTTAAGGGAACAATTCAACAGGAAGGGATAACAATCATACATATATATACACCAAATATTGGCACACACTACTGCATAAAACAAATACTAATGGACGTGAAGAACCAGATAAGCACCAATATGAATCTAATGGGGGACCTCAATACCCCACTATCCCAAAGAGACAAATCAACTAGACACAAAAAATCAGAGTTGAACTAAACCTTTGAATTAATGTACTTAACAGACATCTACAGAATGTTCCACCCCAAAACAACAGAATACACATTCTTCTCAGCTGCACATGGGACTTTCTCCAAAATAGACCACATATTAGCCCATAGAGCATGGTTATGGAAATGCAAAGGAATTGAAATTACCCCATGCATATTATCAGATCAAACTGCAGTGAAACTAGAAATCAATGGCAAAATAGACCACAGAAACCACACAAACACATGGAAATTAAATAGCACTCTTCAAAAATCAGTGGGTCATAGATGAAATTAAAGAAGAAATTAGACAGTTCCTACAAACAAATGATAACGCCAGTGCAACATACTGGAACCTATAGGACACAATAAAAGCCATGCTAAGAAAGAAGCTTACAGTGGTGAATTCAGAAATACAGATCAAGCTCAAATAAATGACCTAATGATGACGGCCAAGGTTCTAGAAAAACAAGAACAATACAAATCCAAACCTAGTATGAGGAAGGAAATTATAATGATCAAAGCAGATATTAATTCATTTGAGACTAAGGCAAGATATAAAGAATAAATCAAAGAGTCGATTCTTTGAAAGACTAAATAAAACAGACAAATCCTTAGCCAACCTTATCAAAAAAAAAAAAGGGAAAAGGGGCTGGGGATTTAGCTCAGTGGTTAGAGTGCTCACCTAGTAAGCGCAAGACCCTGAGTTAGATTCCAGGAACAAAAAAAAAAAAAAAAAAAAAGGACAGAAAAGGCCCAAATCCGTGCAATTAGCAAAGGGCAAAATCACCATGGATTCTGCAAAAATCCAGAAGATTATTGGTAACTATTGTGAGAACCTGTACTCTAATAAAATAGAAGACTCATAAAAATTGATAAATTCCTAGATACATATGAATCACTAAACCTGATTCAGGAAGATATAAAAATCCTGAATGATCCAATATCAGTTAATGAAATTGAAGGAGTAATTTTTTAAAATCCACCAACCAAGAAAAGCCCTGGTCCCAACGGATTCATTGCCAAATTCTACAAGAACTTTAGAGAAGATCTAAATCCAATACTCCTTAAACTCCTTAATGAAATTAAAAGGGAAGCAACTCCAAAACTCATTCCTGTGGGGCGAACGTGATAACCACTACACTATGGAAACCCACACACAAAACTCATTCCTGGAACTAACCCGGATACCAAAACCAGAAAAAGACAACTACAGGCCAATCTCTTTAATGAACGTAGATCCAAAAATTCTCAATAAGATATTGGCAAACAGAATCCAGCAAATCATCAAAAAGATTATACACCATGACCAAGAAGGATTTATCCAGGGATGCAGGGATGGTTCAACATACACAAATCAATAAATGTAATAACCACATTAACAGAAACAAGGACCAAAGCCACAAGATCATCTCAATAGATGCAGAAAAAGCATTTGACAAAATCCAACATCAATTTATAATAAAAACCATGCAAAATTGGAATAGAGGGTCTTTATCTCACTCTAATGAAAGCCATCTATGACAAACCAACAACCAACATCATACTAAATGGAGAAAAACTGAAGGCACTCAGTCTAAAATCAGAAAGAAGACAAACATGCCCAGTATCACTCCTGTTCAACATAGTTCTCAAAACATTAACCAGAGAAACTAGCCAAGAGAAAGAAATAAAAGGAATAAGGATAGGAGAGAAAGAAGTTAAATTTTTATTTGCAGATGACATGATACTCCACATGGAAGACCCCCAAAACTCCACCAACAGACTCCTAGAATTAATAACCAAATTTGTAGCATAGCAGGATACAATGTCAACATTTAAAAATCAGGTACCATTCCTCTACACCAATAACAAACTCACTGAGAGAGAAATTAGAGAAACAACACCTTTTACAATAGCATCAAGAAAAATGAAATACTAGGAATTAACCTCATCAAGGAAGTGAAAGACCTCTACAGTGAAAACTATAGTACTCTGAAAAAGGAGATCAAAGAGGGTATCAGAAAATGGAAGGATATCCTCTGTTCCTGGATAGGCAGGACCAATACTGTCAAAATGGCCATACTTTCAACTGTTATACAGAGTTAATTGCAATCCCCATCAAAATACCTATAGCACTCCTCACAGACATAGTGAAAAGAATCCTAAAATTTATATGGAACCAGAAGAGATCTAGAATAGCAAAAGCAATTGTGGGCGACAAGGGCAAGGCAGGGGGAAACACAATTCCCAACTTCAAGTTAATACTACAAAGCTGCAATGATAAAAACAGCATGGTATTGGCAAACAAACAAACAAACAAACAAAAAAAACACACCAGACTTGTGGATCAATGGAACAGAACAGAAGATGCAGAAATAATTCCAGTCACACTTATCTACCTTATTTTTGACAAAAGGGCCAAACATCTTTGTTGGAGGAATGATAGCCTCTTTAACAAATGATGCCGGGAAAACTGGCTTTCCCCATGCCTAAGATTGAACCTACACCCAAAGCTCTCACCATGCACTAAACAAAAATTTTAATGCTCAAAGTTCTAAATATCACAACAGAAACATTTATTCTGCTGGAAGATAGAATAGGTAAAAGTCTTGAAGACATGGGCAGAGGCAAAGCCTTTCTGAACAAAACCTGATTACACAGGAAATATTACACAAAATCAACAAATGGGATTACATCAAATTAAAAGTTTCTGCACAGCAAAGGAAATCACCAACAGAGTGAACAGACAATCTACAGAATGGGGAAAAATTTTGCCAGGTGCTCCTCAGACATAGGACTATGTCTAGAATATATAACAAACTCAAAAAATTAGAACCCCAAATTTAAAGACCCAATCCAAAAATGGACATCCGAAGTGAAAAGACATTTCTCATTTAAAGAAGTACAAACGTCCCATGAATACATGAAAAAAAGCTCTACATCTCTGTCCATTCGAGAAATGCAAAGTAAAACAGCATTGAGATTCCATCTTATGTCAGAAAGAATAGCTATCATCAAGAAATCAACTAATAACAAATGCTGGAGAGGCTGCAGGGAAAAAGGAACCCTCTCCATTGGGAGTGTATATTCATACATCCAGCATGGAAAGCAGTGTGGAGATTCCTCAAAAAGCTAAAATGAGAGGTTCCATTTGACCCAGCTACTCCTCTTCTAGGAATCTTCCCAAAAGAGTTAAAAGCATCATACCGCTGTGATATATGCACACCCATGTTTATGGCAGCACAATTTATAATACCTCAATCAATCTTGGGGTATTATACCTCATATGCCCACAGTGGATGACTAGATAAAGAAAATGTGTTTTTAAATTTACAATGGAGTACTACACTGCCATAAAGAAGGATAAACTTGAGACATTTTTAGGCGAATGGATGCACCTTGAGACCATAACCTTAAGTGACATAAATCAGACAACAAGTTTAAATATTGCATTGTTTCTCTTGTGTGAGAAACTCAAGGTATAAACAAGGAGCAAAATGAAAGATAGATATTAGGAAGGAGGAAGAACTTGTTTAAATGGGAAGAAGAACAAGACCTGGGAGAGGGCAGAGGAAAGGAAATGAAAAGGAATTTAAAGCATAAAAAAGAGAATTGAAGGAAAAAATGGACATAGAGCTTTTGTAAATGTGGAAGGGAAGAAGAGTTGGAGGGAGGAGAGGGGAAGGGAACAAAATTGCAAACATGTACTAATAAAAAATAAAGAGAGTTTGTTACTGAAAGGTATTGACTTATTTCTGTCATTGCATTGTTTTCTTGTTGTTAATTTGCTTTTTTCCCCTTCTGCTTAACTGCTCATCCTGCCTTTGTATTTATTCTATTAGACATTTTGGCATTGTTAACTTCATTGTCTCTTTCTAGGATATCTTTGGGAATATTTTGGAGTGCTGGTTTAGTAATCATTAATTGCCCCTGGTACTCTTTGTCGTAGAAACACCTTATTTCTGCATCAGTTTTTAAAGATAGTTTTTCAGGGTGTATCAGTCAGGGTTTGAAGTTGTTTTTTGGAGGGCTTGAAACACTCCTCTCCAAGCTCTTCTGGCTTTTAATGTTTGTATTGAGAAATCTGTTGTAATTCTAATGGGTTTACCATTGTAAGTGATTTGCTGCTTTTCTCTTAAACTTTGGTCCTTATGTTGGACTTTTATACTCTTGACTATGATGTGTCAACAAGAGGTTCTTTTCTGATCATGGCTATTTGGGACTCTGTATGTACCACTTATCCGTATGCTAAATTCTTTCCCCCTATTTGGAAATTTTTCTATTATTTCTGTAAGCAAGGTTTTCTTATGTCATTTGTACTGTCTTCTGATTTTTCACTAGTTCCAATTAACCTTAGATTAGCCTTCTTCACATTATCTAGCAGCTGTTGGATCCATTTTGCATGCCTTCTTGTAGTTTTTGAATTATCTCTGAATCATTGGTCACCAATATCAGCCCTATCTTCTAGTTGACACTCTGTCCTCACACTGGTCAATTCTCCTGCCCATACTTTCAATATTATTTTTAATCTTCTGAATTTCTGTTTGGTACACTTTCATGGATTCTAATTCTTTGTTAAAGTAGTCATTCGTGTTTGGTATACCTCATCTAGCTTTTGATTAGTGTCTTCTGTAGTCACTGATGGTTTTATTAGTCCATTATGTGTTTAGTTATATCTTCTTTGACCCCAACCACATTATTGATCTTTTTTTAAAATTTCTTCTCTTATCCTTACACATAACTTGCATGTACGGCTTTGATTACCTTCCTCTCACTCCAAGGATCAGCTTTGGAGGAGTTGGGAGTTTTGGGAGGCATTTTGGTGCCTTGTCTTTCCAAGTTTGTGAAGTGATTATAGTGGAAGACTTTGTTTCTAGTATGAAGACCGCTATTGTTAGTGTCTGATACATTGGTAATTCCTTATGTAAAAAGAAACAATGTGGAGAAAGTAGAGCATAGAAAAAATTTACAAAACAATTAGGAAATGAAGAGTTTTACATGTTTTTACCTTTGCTTTTAATATGATTTACCTAATTTTAAATTTACATAATTTAAATTTAATAATATCTGCCCTCCATAATCATATCACTCAACTCCTGAAAATGTAAACACTGGCTCTTGTGGCCGTATAAGTTAGTTCTGGTGCAACAGTGAAAGCTTTTTACTTTTCAAGATTTTCATTAGGTATGGGAGGTTTTCAAAGAAATGTAATTTTTAGTAATTTTGGCCTATTTTTTCAATTTGTAAGTGAAATTTTGTTTTTAATTAGAACATATTAATTGTATATGAATGGGATTCACTATGGCCTTTACAGCCTTTACATACATGTATACAGCATGCATTGACCATGTCCATTTACTCTTCTTCCACTTTCACTCCCCTTTCTCTTGGCACCCTTCTCAGTAATAGTAGGAACTATTTTACTTTCTAGTCAATCTTTCAGTATCAATGGTACTGAATCTCTTTCAATTTACTTTTCCCTTAGTTCTTTTCTCAACTAAATTATAACCCTTTTAATGGAAACGAGCAGTTTTTCTTACATATTGTTGGATCACAATAAGCACTAATTTGCATTCATATTTTACATGCCATACACAAACATTAGGGTCTTTAGACTCCAAATTACTCTAACAAGCTGTTGAGATGTACTACATTCTCATTTTCAATATATTGTTATAAGAATGGTAAAAATGAATGTTGTGAATGGACTTAATATCATTTTAAAAATTCACTTTTCTAATTTCTAATATTTCTCCAATTTGCTACTTAAGAGATTTGTTACAATTTAAAATGTAAACTCTCCTTAGCCTTAGAATATTTAAAACCAACATTAAATTATTTTAAGTGGATTCCTAGCAAGGGGCAATTAGCTTTTTCATTTTATAAATTTCATACATTAGTATTTTCAACATATTTTTATCTCCAGAAACACAATGCCACCAAAATAATAAATTTCATCAAGAACTAACTTTATATTCTCTCCAAAATGAATATACTGATAGTGTCTCAACATTCCAGAAGCTATCTAGCTTAATTTAACCGAGTTCTGGATCATAGCCAATTTTGAGTACCAACCATATATTCTACCTTACAGTAAATATTCTCTCTGGTGCAATGTACTTATATTACTTTCATCTAACTGTTGAAATGGAATTACTATTTGCAGGAGATGTAGGTATTAGGTGTATTGAAAGAACAATTAGCTATATTGAGAGACAGAGAGAGAGAATACACGCCTATATGTAGGTCCCAGAGTAAATGTATTGAAGAGATTTTTTTACCTCTTGGAGTTTTAATTTTCTGGGAGACCTTAAATATCAACACGTTTCCCAATAATTAATGTCTATACAGACAGATTAACATTAATTAATTGTATAGGAGACCCAAGGTCTTTCAAGGTTCAAAGAATTGTCTGGGATTATTACATTTGTTTTAGTTGAAGATTCCTCTAATTACCTCATTTCTCCCTAATTGGTGGCTTATAAAAATAAATTAGCCATAATAATTTGTAATATTCATTTTATTACCTCTCCTGATATTGGTTTAAATATAACAAATATTATAGTGAACATATAAGTTTTTTTCAAGTGTCATTTTCAGATTTAAATTCATTTAGAGCAATATCAGATTCATTACATATGTAAAAATATTGCCTAGATACAGGCTATATGTGAAAGAATCTCCTTCATAAAACTTGTTAAATTAGTACAAAAATATCTATGTGTCATATTTTTTTTTTGTTTTAAACCAAGAGTCCGGAGCTGTCTTTCCCGGGAGGGGGCCAAGCCAGCGCAAATCCCTACCGGAAGCGGCCTGACCTGCAAGCTCAAGCCTCATGTATTGGTACATTCTACATACGATGGTCACATTCATTACATTTATTCTGTACCTATACATGATGCATCTTGGCTCTCCCCCCTCTCCCCCGCCCCTCCCCTCTGCTCCCTCCCTCCCTATTTACAGCAGGTTCATTCATCATTTTCCATATTTTCCCTTTCCCCTCTCTTTCCCCTGTTGCCTTTCTGCTTTTCCCCTTCTTTCTTTCTAGTACTCCTCTCCTCTGCACACCATCCTCCTTTTATATAATATCTATTACACTTCTTTGTCCT
>PVJO010022725.1:0-27511 GCA_004026905.1 Hystrix cristata | reverse complement strand
TTTTTTTTTTTTTTTTTTTTGAGACAGGCTCTCACCACGTAGTACAGGCTGCCCTCAAACTATATAGCTGAGGCTGGCCTCGAACTTGCAGTGATCCTTCTGCCTCAGCCTTCAAGTGCTGGGATTATAGGCATGTGCCACCACACCTGGCTCCCAGGCTAGCCTTGAACTCACGGTGATCCTCCTGCCTCGGCTTCCTGAATGCTGGGATTATAGGTGTGCACCACCATGCTCAGCTCAGCATATTCTTTTTGAAGAGATATCTGAATGGCACATCTCCAATTTCCTTATATCTTTCCTTTAGAATGCTCTTTGGGTAGGTTTGGAGAAAATTTGTAAAAAATTTTGTAAAAAAATTTTTCATTTTTTCCTTCATTTAAAAAATTTTTGGAGACAATACCATACCTCATTTGGGTGCTTCCGGTGAAATTCCTTTATTTGCTTGAGTCTGTTATAGAATTCAGCAAATTCGTTGGGTCCTGAAATGGCATTGAGCTCCTCCTTTCGCAAGCTACAATTTCAGGAAAAATCCAAACAGCACAGAACACAAAGTTAGTCCTTTAATCGTGGTTCTTTGAAGTACTAACTCCTGGACTGGTTGAAACTGTCACTTACCCATCCTTATCGTCATACAAATCCCTCAGGTTCCCACTGACCTCCATATACCTCTGAAAGGTAAAAACAAACCAATTAAAATGAAGCAATTTGTACAACTATCAAGCTAAACAACCAAAAAAGGTTCTCTAGCCAAAGCCCAGAGAAACCTTGTGAGATATGGTCTTGAAAGTCCCCTGCTTTCTCAGCTGGGGATATAGCTTGTGGTAGGGTACATTGCCTAGCACATGCAAGGTCCTGGGCTTTATCTCCAGCACCATGAAGAAAAGTTTCCACATATTCTAGTCTTTAAGTAACAGTCTCAGTTCCTAGTTAGTACTGAAAACACATCAATTTAACCTAAGCAATATGATTTGAGGGGTGACAGCTCCCATTATTATAGACTATTGATATATCTATTTTTTAGACTGATATCTAACATTTCCTGTAACAGTCTCATCCTTCTTCAGCTGAACACCTAACATCCTTAAAGATAAAAAGATAGTCCAAGGTGACTTTTACTACTTTAAGAAGCCTGGATGACAAGTACACATCATCATATTAACCAGAAACTTCCTTTCCAGTCAAAGTACATTGACTCAGGATGGCACAGGCCCAAGCTCTTCTCCCAAAACCTTCAGGGCCAGATTTATTTCAGAATTTCTGCTCTCCTCCCTCCTCTTTCTTTTTCTTTTACAGTGCTGGGGATCAAACCCAGGTCCTTGCAAATGCTAGACAAAGGCTCTACCACTGAGCTATACCTCCAGCTCTATAATTTTTAAATTCAGAAAGGCACAATATATTATGTAACATTCCTAGAGGAATATGGAGTATACATTAATAGTCTTTTTTTTTTTTTCTTTTTTTTTGAGACGGAGTCTCACTATGTATTCCAGACTGGCTTCAAACTTGCCACGATCCTCTTGCCTTGGTCTCCCCAGTGCTGGGATTACAGGCATGCACCACCATACCCAGCATTCTGAATAGTCTTTATGCATTACTTACTAAGTGGGGGCAAATAAAAATCATATAAAGACTTTCCTTGCATCAAGCCAGCTTTTACTACAAGGTCAAATTTTGCTACCAAATGTATACAAAAAAGAAGAAAATCCCTTGGTTCTCAGAGTAGCTTGGGTTTGGGAATTTAAGGGACTGGATGCATGTCATCTACCTCCTGGAAATCAGAAGCTCTAAGTCTTTTGTATCTTTCTTTTAAACATTTCAAACCTATGCAAAAGTACAGAGCATAGTATTATAAGCCCCTATTAAACGATCAGTCAACTAATAATTATTAAATTTTTTACTATTTTTAAAATAAGAAACTGAACTGTTACTGGACAAGTACAGTTTAGCAGACAGAACTACTTCAAAATACTGTTTTTGAGGTAAGAGATAGTGCCTTCTGTTCCCGAGCCATGGACTCCTTGTAACTATTCTTTGCACATTCAAAGGACGCAGGATGCTATATGCGATATCTGTCCAAACAATTATAATGAATGAGTTCCTCACTCAAAGAAGTGACCCTCAAGTTCGCAGCTTTGTGGACTTTGGGCCAGGAGACAACCCGCGACTGGCCAATCCAGTTACTTTTGGCCAGAGCTCACGATGAAACCCCGCCCGCTCTCTTTTCCCGCCCACACTGACCCAAACTGAAGAGAGACGGCCAGGTACTCACATCTTGCATGGCCCGAGTGCGATGGTCGGAATTGATCTGGTCCCGGAGCTAAAGAAAGGTAGAAGAGGACACAGATTGTTAGGAGTTCTGGAGCTGAAAAGGCCGCCCCGGGGCGGGGCTTACTCGCCGAAGTCTCGGCGGCTGGAGCAGAGGGGCCTCTGGGTGCTGCGCCCCGGGAGGACCTTGCCAAAGCCGGAGCCCCGAGGCAGCCCGCACGGAGGCGGGGCAGCGTGCGGAGGAGGGGGGTCTGAGGCCAAAGAAGGCGCTCAGGGGCTAAACGCGGGCCAGGGGCCCAGTCTCTGACGTAGCCCCTGCCCATGCCCCACTCACCGTGGACTTCTTAGTGAGCATCTCTTTGGCCATTACGTCCATGAGCCGTTCCTTCTCCTCATGGTACCGCCGCTGCTGCTCCAGAATCGTCTCCATAGTGCCTCCGCGGCGGCACAATTCCAGCCACCTACACTACCGGAAGCAGCTCCTGCCGCCTTGGGCGTCTGCGTCCCCTCGTCGCTCATCCGGCTGCACCAAAGTTCCGGGGGTGCCGGAAGTGCCTCGGGGACTCTAGGAAAAATGAGCACCACGAGGAGATCCGGTTTGTGCTACCGAGATGGCAACAGTGCCCCCTGCTGGTCGGGGGTGTAGCGGCGTGATGCCCGGTGGCTCTCAGATGCCTCTAGGCGGCACATAAAAATCTAGGAAGCTGAGGGACTAGTGGCCGCTAGCTTCCTGAGACATGCTGTGGCCAGCTGGGCGATCAGGGACACTGTGGCGCGAGTAGTCGAAGAACATGGATGAGTTGGGAAACCGAAACTTGAGTCTCTAATTTTCAGTGTGATCTCTGATAATATTTTTCCCTTTTCTGAACCTCATTGTCTTTTTCAGTAAAATGGGGATGGAGGTGTTTTTTGTTTTAATGAAATTCACATGTGGGAACAAGCTCATTGTCTTAGCAAGGGACTCATCAAATAAATTATGATACAAGCGAGCCGGGGATTTAGCTCAGTGATTAAAGTGCCTGCCTTATAAGCACAAGGGCCCGAGTTCGATCCCCAGCACCAAAAACATAAATAAATTATGATGCGAACAAAATGCTGTACAGCCACCTTTTTAAAAATGAAGTCTTTATGTCCACTTCTAGGTGGAAAAACGATAGAAACATGTTTTGTTGTTGTTGTTTTGAGATAGGGTCTATGTAGTCCACACTGGCCTTGAGCTCACTATGTAGCCCAGGCTGGCCTTGAATTCGCAGTGATCCTCCTGCCTCAGCCTTCCAAGGGCTGGGATTATAAACGTGCACCACCATGCGTGGTGAAAACATGTTGATATGTTCAGGAGTAACCCAAGAGTCCATTATATATATGTATATATGGTTTGGAATGCTGCAAGGATGAACCACGAAAGGATCTTGCTGCTTAAAGAGGGCAGATATGCCACAGTGTATGTCCAGGTGAAATGTCCAGAAAGGCAAATCTGTGGAGAGCGGTTGCTTGTGACTGGAGATGGGATTGGAAGTGACCATAAATCAGCACAGGGAATCCTTTTTGGAGTCACAAGAAAATTCTAAAATTGGATTGGGGTGATATGGATATTCAGCTTTGTTAAATTTTCTAAAATTAACTGAATTGTACACTTAAAATAGACAAAGCTTATGGTATATAAATTATACCTCAGTACAGCTGTTGAAAACATCTGTATGAACTCATGGAATGATGACCACACAAAATTTAAAGTTAGATGCACAACAGTGTAAACATAGATGTACAGAGATTATTTCTGTAAGGATATCCAATTAACAGTAAATAGTAATTGTTCCTGAGGAGACAGCCTTGGGGATCTGGTATGGGAAGGAGATTTTTCTTTGTACACACCCAAATTACAGCATTAAGTTTTATTTATTTACTTTTAAACATACATGTGTTACTTTTTTGGGTTCTGGGGATGGAACTCAGGGCCTTGTGCTTGCTAGGCAAGAGCTCTACCACTGAGCTAAATCCCCAACCCCAGTTACTTTTTCAATTTAAAAATAAATTGGAAGGGCTGGGGATTTAGCTCAGTGGTTAGAGTGCTTGCTTTGTAAGCACAGGGCCCTGAGTTCGATCCCCAGTACCAAATAATAATAATAATAAATTGGAAGTTCTGGGGCTATAGCTCAGTGGTAGACAGCTTGCCTAGTATGTGTGAGGCCCTGAATTTGGTACCCAGCACCAAAAATAAATAAATAGGGTTTGAGATGGTAAATCTGGAAAATGTTTACAGTATTGAAATAAATGAAACAGTATTGAAGCTGCACATGTCTTTGCCCTGAAGTGGGTAGTTAAACCACCTGAGCAACATGGTTTTGTCACTCAGTCTCAAATCTGAAGCCGTCCCTCCACTAAATGCTGCTTCTCCGTCCACACTCCCTCAAACCAATGCCAAATCTTTTCTCTGCCCGCTGCTGCTACCTGCCTGCCTCATGATCCCTCACCTGAACTACTGCCCCACCTGCACCAGCCCGCTCGCCTTACTCCTCCAATCCATCCATTATTCACATGCAGACACAGTGATCTTTTTAGAACCCAGACCCTCTCACGCTCCCGCTTAAAATTTCCACTGGCTGCTTTACTCGTGGGGTGAGGTCTGTTTAACTTGGCATTTGGTTTTTCACGACCTGGGCCGGCCTGCCCTGCCTTTTTACTTTCTTGGCACTTCCTCCAAATGCAATTACTTGCTGCTTTCCCAAGGCACCATATGCTTCCAGGCTTGCAGGCTTTGCACCAGCTGTTTTCTATGCTTGGACTGCTCTTCCTCAACAACTATTTATTGAACAAGTAGTAAGTGTTGGGAGCTGAGGAGGAGTGAGCAAGGCAGGCACGCGAGCCCAGTCCTGAGGCTGGTGGGAGAAACAAAAATGCAAACATATAATTATTATGAACACATATGTTGGGTGTTCATGGTTTGCTGGGAATGCCAATCACGACCTCAAAAAGTTTAGGACTCAGATTGGGCCCGGGAGGCACAGTAAAGCGGATTAGAAATCTGGATCTACCGGGTTTCTTTGGGCGCTGGGTGACTCCGGGCGCCGACTGACTACGGTAGTCTCCACCTCTGTGAAATAGAGGTAGTAAAGCCCACCCCAGGATTGCGGGGGGTGGGGGCGGGGTGGGAGGAGGTGATTTCTTCAAATACACAGAATCTAGCGGCTTCCTCAGGCCCCTTCCACCAGGGCCCCTCCCACCGGGGGCCTGCATCTCCGCCGGCGAAGCTGCCGGAGGATCTGGGATGCCAGGACGTGCCCGCGACGGCCAGCCCGCGGGGTCAGCCTGCAGCCCGCGGGGCAGGAGAAGGGGCCGTCGGCCGCTGGGCCGGGGAGCAGCGCTCCGCCCCATCTCCCCACTTCGGGGGACAACCCCCCCAGCTCGTTCCCGCCCCCGCTTTTGAGTCACGGAGGGGCGGGGCCATGACCCATTCATGCTGGGAATCGGATCCAGATGTTCCCGCGGCGCGTGCAGCTGCATCCTTGCCTTTTTTGGCAAAAAACGTGCGGCAGCGAGCGAATCCCGGGCCGCCCCCGCGGATCCTTGGGAAGAGGGGGAAGGGGGCTGAGGGTCTGGGCCCGACTGGGGAGCAGGCCGGGGTGTTCCCACTGCGGGATTTGGGCTGGCCTGTTAGGAGAGGGGGCGCGGTGTACCAGACAAAGAACCCCGCGGCCAGCCGGCTGGGGTCTGGGACCTCCCCCGGCCCCTCCCTTCTCCCCTCGGAGGAAAAGCCCTCTGCCAGCGGGAGGGCGGCAAGCCTGGCTGAAGGGGGACCGTGGCCGGCCGGGCGGGGATCCCCTTCCTGGAGACTTCCCATTCCAAACCCTGCCACCCCACCCCCCACTCCAGATCTGGAAGAGCCCGAGTCTGCAAAGGAACCTTTTTCCACCCTCCCCCACCCCCGATCCCTGACCAACACACGGAGACCTGTGCTTCCTCTTGCTGCTTTATTGCAGAATCTGGAGGGTATGTGTGAGCCAATCCCCGCTCTGCCCACCTCTGAGCAAAATGGGGCTGAAATACAATGAAAAGATGCTTGATGGACATGGACTGGGCAGCAGCCTGTACCTTGGGACCTTCTGAACAGTGAGATCCCGACATGTTGCCCAAACAGCCCCAGCCCTGGGGATAGGGGTGGGGTGGGGTGGGGTGGGGCCAGGCCTGAGTAATGTGTGAGGACTTCTCAGGCACCCACAGGAGACCTAAAATAGTCTGTGCAGAGATCTAGATTGAAGGGGGCTTAGGTCCCCACAGTCCAGGTTTGGAGAGCTGGGGTCTAGATCCTGATTAGAAAAGGAGGGCTGGTACGGGAATCCACACCGGAGGGGTGAGGCTGGGTTTTACAGTCCAGGCTTGGAGTGGGGGCCTGAATCACAGATGCTTCTTACAAGTCCAGGTTTGGGGGCCTGGGTGAAGGAGTACCAGTTGGGGCATGTTGGAGTAAGGAGACTGAATCCTGGAGCCCAGAGGGAGCCCCATTCTGGGAGGGGCTGGGTTAGAGAGGTTGTTCAGAAAAGGAGCCATAGTCCTGGAGTCCAGGTTTGGGAACGTCCAGGCCAGGAGCCCTGGCTCAGGGTGCTGCCTGGCTGCAGCCCTGGCACAACACTTGGTCTCCGTCCGGCACGAAGCCTTGGCCTACCAAGGAGGTGGAGCAGCGTGCACAGGAGAAGCAGCTGTGGTGCCAGTGCCGGTCTTCGAAGGACACATACTTGCCTCCACCGAGTCCTAGAGGGAGGCTGGAGGTTAGCTCTGCAGATCTAGGGGCAGTCCTGCCCCTTGCCCAGTGCCATATCCATGCCCTGGCCTGTGCTCTACCCACCTGTCCCACCTGTGATGGGGCGCTTGCAGCTGCTGCATTTAGGTGCAAAGAGTTCTCCAAAACAGGCCACACAGTAGGGATCGTCATCCCGAGAGGTGAACTGCTGCCCTGCCAGAGGTGTCTGGCACCCAGTGCAGACCAAGCATTCTCGATGCCAGGGCTGATCACGGTATGTCACTCCACCCTGGGTCAGCGTCTGGGGGGGGCAGCATCCATCAGCAGGAGGAGTGGGGCTTCCCACCCCACAAGAGGCCCTACCCCTACCCCGCTGACCTGGCCCCCACCTTGCTGCAGCGGGCACAGCGAGGAGCAAACTTGTTCTCATAGCAGGGCACGCAGTAGTGAGCACCTTTGTCGGGCACAAAGGAGCGGGAGCCTAATGGCTGCTCACAGCCGCTGCACAGGAAGCAGTGCTCATGCCATGTCTGACCTCCATATTCCAGCTTCCGGGACCCTGTGGAGAACAGCAGACTCACTCAGAAGCTGTGTCCCAAGCCCTGAAGGCCACTCTGTCACCCTCCCCAGGATGGTCCCCACTGCTCTCATTGCCTGAGCAAGATGGTGTCCATGCACAAGCAACAAGACCCCCACTGTGTACATCGTACATGCCAATCTCTCCTCAAACACTGGACATGATGGCTCAGCATGTGCTAGGACCCTGCAACTAGACAAAAGGTTTTGGCATACGTTAAGTCTCCTTATGTCTCAGATAAGACTATCATAACACACGTCAAGTCTCCATGTAATAGGGATGCTGTCTCACTACATTGCTAAGCACTTATACGTCAGAAATGATAGCTTAACATACACACACAGTCCCATGTATACCAGACAAGCAAATCTCTGCCTACATAAAGCTCTAATGCCTTAGGCACGATAGGTTCAGTGCATGCTAAGCTCTTGCATGTTGTAGCCATGGCATTCTCTAAACGTGCTAAGTCCGCTTGTCTATTAGGCATGCAGGTCCTCACAAAGCTTTAATCCCTCTGTTTGATCTCTGTGCATATTAAGCCCTAGTACATCAAGTACAACACTCTCAGCACACCCTCAGCTCCTACATGTACCTAACATGCAAGCCATACACGCTAAGCTCTCAAGTATGTATAAAGCATCCTGGCCCATACACGGTAAGTTCCCAAGTATATACTGTACCAAGCTGACTGGTCCAGTATACATTAAGTCCTTAAAAATGTACTAATCTTAGTTTCTGCACCTGCCAAGCGTTCATTGGTAGATGTGGGCACGCCAATCCCCGTGCACACTAAGCTCCCAAGAGTATACAGGCACAATAGATCCTGCGCACTAAGTTTCCAAGAACATGCTATGTGGGGGAGGTCTCGACACATGTCAAGCTCACATGTAAGTATCAGACAGGCACCCGCAAAGACCCTACGAGGATACTGGGCATGCCAGTCTCCATAGGATGAACCCCCAGGGACATACCAGGCATGACGGTTTCCCCACAGGCAGAGCACTGTGAAGAGAAGGCACTGCAGTAGCAGTCATTGCAGAGCAGCTCACTGTCCTGGCAGGTGAAGGGTTCATCGGCTAGGGAGCGCTGGCAGCGGCAGCAGCGGAAGCAGCCCTCATGGAAGTGGCGATCCTCATAGAAGAGCTCCTACAGGGAGCACAAAGGGGTCCTGGCACCCAGGCCTCTGCCTCCTCCCACCAGCCTCCACCCACACCCAGCCCTGCCTGGACTGGCTCTTACCCTCGAATCATGCCCAATAAGCTGCTGGCACTCAGCACAGGTGTTAGCGAAGGTGTTGTCATAGCAGGGCACACAGTAGGGGCCGCTGTCTGTCTGGATGTACTTGCGGCCATACAGGGACTCACTGCATTTTGCACAGTCAAATGCCTCACTCATGGTGGTGATGAGAATGAGCCCTGTTTAGGAACACGAGGCAGGGTAGGGGTCACCCAGAGGGGGCCCAGCCTCACCCTGGGCAAGAGATCTTTGTATTCAAAAGAGAGCAAGAGACTAGGCACAGGAAATACCAGATCAGAGCAGGTGGGGATGGGGAAGGGGTGCTTCTGGCAAGCCAGAAGTCTTGCATATTTATTTCTATATTTGACCCTAAGGGTAGGAAGGGGGTCAGGAAAAAATCAGGAAGCAGAAGTTGTTTTCTTATCTAGGCCATAGCAGATCTGGGGGGAAGGGGCTTTTCCTGGGTCAGTGACTCACTTCCTGCCCCAGCCTCCCACTTCCTGCCCCAGAGTCCTTAGTGCCTCCAGGGTAGGAGCAGGAGCAGGGAGCCATGTTCACTCTACCTCATACAGACAGTACTCTCACCTCCTGACTCCCAGGAAGGGACCCTAGGAATAGAGATAAAGGATCCTTTACCTAGAGTCCTGAACTGGGGCGCTTAGGAGGAGAGGCCCTGTTGTGCCCCTGCCATCCAGAAACAGAGGAATGCTAGAGGGATACTAGACAGTCCACCTCTCCTCCCAGGAGACTCCGCCAAGCAAGAAAACTTGAGAGGCTCAGCCTGGGTTTAAGCAGGAAGGAAATCCTGCAAGCTGGACACAGTTAACCTTCCCCAGCTGGCTCCTCTGCCCTCACGCCCCTTCACCCCTGTTGTTGTCTCTGGTCACACCAGCCTGGACAGCCTTGGCTGCAACATCTGCAGCAGCTGTGGAAGCACAGAGGGCCAGATGTCAGGTTTTGCCAGCAACAGGGAGAAAAAGGGAAAATACGATGCCTGCTGAGGCAAAGG
Organism: Hystrix cristata; assembly: GCA_004026905.1. Lineage (NCBI taxonomy): Eukaryota > Metazoa > Chordata > Mammalia > Rodentia > Hystricidae > Hystrix > Hystrix cristata. The sequence continues at coordinate 17,689 of PVJO010022725.1, read as the reverse complement.
GGAACTGGGCAGACTGAGAGAGCACAGTGTGTCCCCTGCCACCTCCTGGCGGTGTCTGCAGAGCCCCAGAATCTTTGCCCATACACCCCACCATGAGCCCCATCCCCTGCTCCTGGAGAAGCAGCCTCTCCCCACCTTCTGCGATTTTTTAAGAGCCTGAGGTTGGGGGAAGTGAAGGGCAAGAGAGCAGGAGCCACTGGGGACCTTTTCTTCCCAGTCAGGCCCCCTCTTGGGTGGGGAGTAAGACATGGGGAGCCCTAAGAGCTGTTGGGGCAGACACCCAGCCCCCCACCAAACCTCAGACACTTTCCATTTTCTCAGGAACAAAGCATGTTTGTGGGATGAGGTCATCCACACAGCTGCCTCTGGAACCAGAGCTTGGGGAGTGGGGTGGGTGGGGGAAGTGGGGTTCCCAGTCCCTTTTGCTGCCCAATTTTCTCCAGCCCCAAAGTCAGAACTCCCCGGCCCTGGCCTCCTCCACCATGAAGCCTGCTCCCGCTGGGCAGGGATCACGAGGTGGTGGAGAGGAACCACCAAGCAGGACCCAGGCAGAAGAAGGGGATGTGCCTACAGTTACAGATGAGCTTGGAGAAATTAATGAGACTCAAAAGAACCCACCAATCTCCTCCTCCTTCCCAGCAGACTCCTCAGACTGGCAGTCCCCAGAGCCCGCCCTGGCTCAAGTTGAAGGAAAAGCCCTTCTCAGCCACCCCCAGCGGGAAATTCTCACCAGCAGTGTAGCTCTGACTTAAGTTCAGACTTCAGGCGCCAGCAGACATGCCGACCCTGGAAAGCCTGACTTCTGGGGCTTGTGAGTTCAAAGCTTCCCTTCCGTACAACGGGAGAACATCCAGTTCACATCCCAGGCAGGGTATGAGACCAACAGAGCTGGGGTCTTTAGAATGGGGACTCCCAGAGTAGGGGTATGCCCTAGGGTGGAAGGTACCCTCCTTCTCAATCCCCTCCCTGCCTCGAAGGTCCGGGTTTCCTCTGGCCCAGCATCTGGGGATTGCCTGGGCTGTCAGCCACTGAGCAGAAAGGAGCCACACAGGTGGAGTGTGGACATGTGTCCATCTGGGAGTGCCCTGGGTCCTGTCCTTCCTTCCTGGCCCAGCTAGCTGCAGCAGCCACCTCTCCAGGCCCAGGCTAGTCCCGGGCCTGCCCCCTGGAAGCCACTCACCACTCTGAAAGAGGCACCCCAAATAGGGTATGGGTGTGGCTTGTGTTTCTTTCCCAGCATCCCCCAATCCAGCTGGGCTCCAGTGAGGACAGAGTGAAGGGCACCATCAAGGCCCACCTGTTTCTGCCCATCCCTCTCTTTCCCCTCTCCCTCCCCCTCCTTTCCCTGGCAAGGCTGGGGAACCGAAGGGATGAGTGGGGAGCCAGTCTCATACTATTTGTTCCTGGGTGGTAAGGGGGTGGGGTTTAGGGGCAATTGCTGGATCTGTCTGGTTGCTGTCAGCCCCTTCCCCCACCAATATACACATCCCTAGATCTGACCTGGATACAAACACACACACACATATATACCCCTCAGTGAGCTGCCTGGAGCTCAGAACTATGTGCCATGTATAGAGGTTCAAGCTATAAAACCCAAACTAGGTTTGGATTCAGTGATTTAAGTGTCTTGAGCCAGTGTAGCCCATGTACTTAAGTGAGATAATACTATGTCCTACCTCCTAGGCTTGTTTCAGGCTTATATTGGATGATCCTTGAAGAGCACCTGCAGATAATAAGCACTCAGTACATGGAAGCGATTTGTATTTTTACTGTGAGCCCCTCACTCATACTGGTGTCAGACTGTAGGTCTCAGGCAGGCCTGGGGGAGGAAGCTGGCCTGAAAAATCTGGTGGGCTCACAGAGGGGACAGGAGATTCCAGGCCCATGGATCTTGCTGAGGAGACTACTGGGACCAGCAATGGTTCTAACAGTCACTCTGATTCCAGCGAGCATAACTTGGAGACTGCTTGCACAGGCATACCTTGTACAGTGCTCTACCTCTCATAAAGTATGTTGCCCACCACATCATAGATCTCAAAAAGGCAGGCAGGACAGAGTGTTGTCCCCACTCTACAGCAGAGAACAAGGAGGCAAGGAACAGGCAGGGGCATGCCCAAGGGTGCTCTGGCCTCCCAGCCTGGAGCCCTTCCTGCTGCCCTCTCCCTAGAAATGCTTCTGTGGTGGCAGAGGAGGGGATGGCCGGCTTTTAAGGGCAGGGGGACAGGAGATATACCAGAGCCTGGCTCTCCTTCCTAGCTGCCAGCCCTGTGACTGGAAGACACCCAGAAGCCTTTCCAATTTCCCATGCCAACTGCTGGATCCTTTTGTGCCCCCCCCCCACTCAGGACCTGGGCCAGGCCTCACAGCTGTGAGTCAGGATCAGAACAGACCCCTCCCCCAACTCCCAGGAGTTGACAGGAGACTTAAGGGGAGAAATCAAAGTGCCCTCACCCTACTCCTGCTACTGGGCATCAACCCAACCCCAAACTCTGCTCTCCTCCTCCTCCCCCCTGGGGCCTGGAAGCCAAAGGAGTTTAGGGCAAAGGGGGTGGGGAGCGGGACCTAGCAGCTGCTCTGGGGACAGGAGAGGAACAGTTCATTCACCCTGGGTCCCCCAGGGCTGAAGCAGCCATCCAAGATTTGAGTTTAAAAATAAGCCGAGGCTGTGTTGGGGCAGTGTGTGCGTGTGTGTGTGTGTGTGTGTGTGTGTGTATGTGTGTGTGTGCAAAGGGCTCCTTCTTGATCTCAGTCTCACCTTCTGGGGTCCCCTGCCTCCTGGGAGATCGGCTGGCTGAGGGTCTGTCTCCCCTGACCTTGCCTCCCAATCTTCTGGGTCTCTCAGAGTCTATCTTCTATCTTGGAGCTGTCGGCACACCTCGGTCTCTCTGCCTTCATTAACTCTGAGTCTGCACCCAGCTGGACTCCACTCGGCACCCGGCTCAGCACTCTGGCCGGCACGCTCTGCTGCTGTCTTCATGTTGGGGCTATTTCCTAGTGGGGCGTCCCACTCTGTGGATTTCTATCTCTGCACACACAGGCCTTGAACTCTCCGTGTCCCTAAGGGGCTGAATGTGTTGCTCCCACCATCCCCCTCTGTCTCCGCATCCAAGCGTCTTCTCTTAGCATCTCTATCTCCAGTCTCCCAACATCTGCAGGCGGCCCGGGAGGTGGATTTAGCACGAGGCTAAGGAAACCCCAGCCTCAGGGCCTCACAGGGGCCCTAGCAATTCGGTCACGGGGGTCACACGTACGCTTTTTCTTAAAATGCTCCACAAAGTCGGGTCCACCCCATGCCTCCCGTCTCTCGCTGGGCAACTCTATGCCCAGTCTCTGTCCCCTTTCAACGGTCTCCGTAGTCTCCGGTCGCTCGAGTGCGTCTGCCTCAGGGTTTTGTGGGAGCCTGGATTTCTCCAACCCTCCAGGTCGCTCTGGCTTTCCGGTTTCAAACTTGCCCTCCCCCCGCCCAACTCTCGCCGCCGCCCCCGCCCGGCCACTCGGCCCGGAGCGGAGCTGTCCGGTCCCGAGGCGGCCGCGGGCGCCGGGACCCTGCAGGCTCGGGACGGCCCGGGGCTGGCGCGGGGCTGCGGGGCGCTCACCTCGAAGCGGGCGCGGGGGCCGGGCGCGCGGAGCGGGTGGGTCCTCGGCGGCTCCTACCTGGGCCGGGCCGAGCGGGGCCGGGCGCGCCGCGGCGAGGCTGCCGGCGACGGCGGACGTGTGGGCGAGTGGGCGCGCGGCCCCGGCCCTCCGAGGAAGTGCGCGCCGGCCCGCCCCGCCCGGACCCCGCCCCCGGCCCCCCAGCCCCGCGGCGGGGCCAGACCCCGCCCCCAGCCCGCGCCGACTCCCGCCCCGCCCGCCCCTCCGGCCCCGGCGGCCCCGGCGGCCCGGCCGAACCTGGTTCTCCCACCTCGGCTGCGGCCAGACCGCGCCCCGCCCCTCCCCGCGGCCCTCGCTGCCCTGGCTCTCGGTCTCCGCGCCCGCCAACCCCAGCCGCAGCGGGGCGCAGGACCCGGCGGGCTAGCGTGCATTTGGGGATCAATTGCCTCCCTCCCTCCTCTGCCTCCCCCATCCCGGGGGTGCCCTGAAACCCGAGTTAGTGTAGGAGGCCTTAGTCCAGTGGGGACCAAGGTGTTTTCTGGAAACTTGGGGTGAAGAGAGGACCCCGTTTCTCCCCTCACATAGGGCCTTGACCTTCAGAGGGCTTTACTTCCTAATTCTGAGCGGCAAAAACCTTTGTAACCATGTCGTCACCTCCAACTGCATCTTGGCACTGAAGAGTCCTGCCTCTGTTTCCAGGTGCCCAGGAATAGTTTTGACCTTTGAGACCCAGGGAGGCCCCAATCCCTGACCCCACGCCCTTTGGCCTTCTCGAGGGTGCGAAAGTGTGGGTGGCTGGGGTGCTACGGTTGGTGGTGGGGAGAACCTCCGCAGTTTCTGACCCTCTGGCTTTCTTTCTGTACCTGGCAGGGAAGACTGATGCCTGCCAGGGCCATGAGGCCCCTCCGGAGCCTTGGGGCTACCCCCCTCCATCTTCAGACTTGTCACTAGGAATAAATAGCCTTGGCCTGGGTAGGGATGAGGTGGGGGGTGGGGATGGGGAAGGCTTTGCTGTGCTGTTTTCAAAACAAGAGACAACAAACTAAACGTGGAAATCATCTCAGCATCTCAGTGGAGATTCAGGTGCCCACAGAGAATCCCCCACACCCCAGGCTGGATCCAGCCAAGCTCGGGCTGCAGGGACTAACACCTTCCACGGTGGCCACTCACCTGGACCCCCTTCTTTGTGTCACGTGCCTGTGCCTGGGTCTCCAGGTCAGCCTCCGGGGCAAGTTTCCTTTCAAAATTGGTTGCTCGTTTATTGTTATTGTTGCCTCAACTGTAAGCGCCATGAGGGTAGGCAGTTTTTCCTTCTTGTTCACCACCACATTCCCAGTACCTGCTCCGTGTAATAAATGGTTGATGAATGAATGAGTGAATTAATGCCACTGCTTCACCTAGGACCCCGTGCCCCAATTCCCCTTTGGACCACTGGTACCTGCTCTCTGAAGTCCAGGGAGAGAGGAGCCAACCCGTGGGCGAGCCCTTTCTCTAGGATTCCTCTCGCAGTTTTATGGGACCCCCCCACCCCAGGGGGATGCAGGGAAGAGTATGTACTTTTCTTGGTTGGCAGACAGCAAGTGGGGGTCTGCCCTGGATGAGAGGAGGGCAGAGGTGAGGCGCTTCAGAAAGAAAGGAGTTATAAATGAGCAATAAAGGTGTTGGATAGGGCTGGGGATTTAGCTCAGTGGTCAGAGTATTTGCCTAGCAAGTGCAAGGCCCTGAGTTCAATCCCCAGCACCAAAAAAAAAAAAAAAAAAAAAAAAAAAAAGGTGTTGGATAAAAGGCAGAGTCTTGCGAATCTCTCTTCTTTACTCATGGCTTGAATCTTTGCTGAATAATATCCTTAATGAGAGCCAGGGTCTCGTGAGTTTGCACCAGTTCCCAAACACAACATATATTGATGCATTTAATTATCCAATAACTTTATTAAACATATATGTTTATCCTCATTCAGGGGTGTGCTGGGGATTGAACTCAGGGCCTTGTTCTTGTTAGGCAAGTGCTCTACCACTTGATCTAAATCCCCTACCCCTGTTTATCCTCATTTTATTTTATTCTATTTTTTTGTTTTGTTCTTTCATTTTTTTAATTTTTGTTTTAATGGTACATTTTAGATGTACATAGTGATAACATTCATCATAGGGGATTTGTACGTTTATCCTCATTTTAAAGACGAGGACAGGGAGACACAGATTAAGTAACTTGTACAAAAGGTAACGCAGCTAAAAATGGCAAAATCAGGATTCAAACTCAGACTGTCAAGTGTCAAAGCCCCTTATCCCAAAACTGATCTTACTATCAAGTTCTACAGCAACTATAGTCACTTAACTTCTGCAAGCCTCTGTCTCATCTGTTGGGAGTTGCTGGCTCGGTCTCGTAGCATTGTTGTACTGGATGAGAGCACACAATAGGTTTTCAGTATGTCCCCAACCCCCTTTCATGGGCAAGTGTTAAGGTTCTGCTGTCTGGACTTGGCAATCTAGAGGTCAGAGAAAGTTAGGAGACCTTTGGCTTGGGCCAGCCTGGGGGAGGGAGACTGGCCTAGGGCAGGGGGGCTGTGTCCTGTCCCCTCTCCATTTCCAGCTCCCCAGCGGGGTCACATTTCCCTGCTCATTTAATTTCCACTGGCCAAGGAAGACATGCCCTGGGGAGTTGAGGGATCAGCCACATGGACTCTCTGTTCCTCATCTGTCCTCTCCCCCTCCCTGGGAAACAGGTGTGTCTGAGCCGGAGCTGGAAGCAGAGACTGAGCACTGCACGAAGGACTTTGGGGAAGGATCTGGTTGTCTCTTCCCCACCCCAGAGGTCCCACACACCCTTTACTGTCTCATGCTCAGGGTTCCCCTGCCGTTCTTTCACTTGTGAGAGTTTTCAAAAGGAGGCCCTGGATCACTATTGCGGGACCTTCATGGCTTGCTCTGAGTGCTGAATCACTCCCTGGTGCCTGTAACCACAAGTTCTCCTTCCTCCTACTGAGAAAATATCCTTCCTTCTCCGCTTACCGCAGCGCCAAGTCCTTCCAGGCCTCAAGGCTCGGCAGACACCCGCTTTCAAATTGCGCAGCAACTTCCCTTGTGACGCCCAGCCTGGCAGTGGGTTTGTGAGTGGGGGTGAAATGAAATGGGTGGCTTTCCCAGAGAACAGACGTGGTGGGGGACAGAGGGAGAACTAACATGGTAAGATGCTATCTGTGTGGAGAGATCATGCTTAGGTTGGTCATTGCCTGCTTTAGTCTTCAAAAAACCCACATAAGGTGGACATTGTTATTTCATAGAGAAGCACATAAGGATCAGAGATTTTGACAATGCGGCTCCAAATCACAAGCCAAAAGGTGGTAAATGTGCAATTCCAATACAGGGCTGACTCCAGGGTCCCCTCTTTCCAGGGCTCAGAGCTGGATTCTCTGATAGTCACTCAAGATTCTTCAGGGGAAGTGGCTGGGGCTGCCACCTCATTACTCTGCCTGATGACTGTTTTGTTTTGTTTTGTGGTACCAGGGATTTAACCCAAGTTCTTTGCAGTGAGCTACATTCTCAGCCCCTTTTTTATTTTGAGGCACAGTCTTATAAGTTGTTAAATTGCCCAGGGTAGGCTCAAACTTGCAATCTTCCTGCCTCAGCCTCCCAGACTGCTGGCATTACAAGTATGTGCCACCATGGGTTTTTTTTTTTCTTTTTTTTTGAGACAGGGTCTTAATATGTTGGTCTGATATAGGCCAGGCTGGTTTTGAACTTGTGATTCTCTTGCCTCAACCTCCTGAGAGCTGGGATTATAGGTGTGTGCCACCGTACCCAGATAAACACTTTAAACATATTATTTAATTTAATTCTCACAATAATCCTATGAGTATAATATTATTACCTCATTTTACATACAGGGATTCCAAGGCCCAGCAAAGCAAACTTCATCATGGCTGGTAGCAGTTGAGATCAGAACGTCCCTTCATGGTTATAGTCCTAAGCATTGCATTGTACTGCCTCTGACACTCATTCTGTCAGCCAGCGAATCCTGTGGGGGTGGGAGGGACTCAGAACTTTATTTTATTTTTATTGGTACATTGCTTGCAGTACATAAAGATATTCATCATGAGGAGTTAGTACATGTACATAATACATCTTAATTCTTTTTACTTTCCTTTCTCTCCTCACCCCCTCCCTCCATCAATTGGTTGTTTTCCCATTTGCAAAGATCTATCCCCCTGTTTCCTATTATCTATCTTTTATTTTGCTTTCTAAATTATTCGTACAATGGATTTCTCGTATAAGAGAAACCACAGGATACTTAAGCATGCGTGTCTGATTTATATCACTTGACATTATGATCTCAAAGTGCATCCATTTTCCTCTGAATGACTCAAATTTATCTTTCTTTACAGCATTTATATTCTGTATAAGTATCACATTTTGTTAGGGGTTGGGGATTTAGCTCAGTGGTAGAGCGCTTGCCTAGCAAGTGCGAGGCTCTGAGTTCAATCCCCAGCATCCCCCCACCAAAAAGGAAAATCACATTTTGTGTACTCACTCATCTTTCAGGGGACATACAGGCCACTTCCACGATTTAGCTATTTTAAATTGTGCTGCTATAAACATGGGTATGTATGTATTACTGTAATATGATGTCTTTAACTCTTTTGGGAAGATACTTAGAAGGGGAATGGCTGGGTTGAATAGAATTTCTAGTTTTAGCTTTTGGAGGAATCCCCATTCTGATTTCCATAATGGTTGTACTGGTTTACATTGTCACCAACGATGAAGAAAGTTTTCTTTTTACTCTGCAGCTGTGCCAGCATTTGTTATTATTTGATTTCTTGATGAAAGCCATTCTTTCCAGAGTAAGATGGACTCTCACATTGTTTTAATTTGCATTTTTCTAATGGCTTAGAGATGTTGGACCTTTTTTTATATATTTATTGGCCATTGTACTTCTTCTGAGAAGTGTCTATTCATTTCAGTTGCCCATTTTTTTGTTTGAGTCTTTTATTTTGGGGAGAGTCTAATTTTTTTGAGTTCTTTATATATTCTAGCCATTAGTTCTCTGAGTAGAGGCCAAAAAAAAATTTTTTTTCCCATTCTGTATAGGTTGTCTCTTTACTGTTGGTTGCTTCCTTTGCTGTACAGAAGGTTTTTATTTGGTAGCTTTGTTGACTCTCGGTGTTATTTCTTGTGCAGTTGGAGTTCTATTCAGAAAGTGTTTGCCTATGCCCATGTCTTGAAGTTTTACCTATTTTGCCTTTCAGTAGATTGTTTTAATATTTAAATCTTTGATCTATTTTGATTTTATTTTAGCACATGGTGAGAGAGATGGGTCTAGAGTCAGTCTTTAGCATGTGTATAGCCAATTCTTCCAGCGGGACTCAGAACTTTAAAACTACTGCCATTAAGCCAGGCAAGGGAGCCCACACCTGTGATCCTAGCACTTTGGGAGGCCAAGGCAGGAGGAGCCTAAAAGTTCGAGCCCAACCTGGGCAATTTAGTAAGACCCTATCTCCAAAAAGTAAAATAAGGGCTGTACATATAGCTCAGAGTGAGGGTCCTGGTTCAAACCGCAATACCAAAAACAAGGAAACAATCTACAGCCATTAGGCGATTCTCTTCTATGCTGCTTACTGATACGACTCTTCAACATGTCGCCCTATGAGACAAGACGCGCATGCTATTCTTATCCTTGTTTTATGGGCTAGGAAAACGATGCTTATTAAAGTCAAGAAGTCTGCACAACGTCACACACCCAGTAACTTAGTGGCAGAGCCAGATATAGCTTTAATGTCTCTTATACTCTCAGTACAGTACATTGTAAAATTCACACAGCGCCCAGCTTTAAACGTAGCGCGTGAAAAACGGCTAGTCCAAGCCGTAGGTGCCGGCACATGCGCACACGCCAAGCCCAGCTCAAGCAGAGGGCAGGGCCAGCCACGTGTTCCCAGGTGTCCACGCGCGGCCGCGCGCAAAGGGTAAGTCTCGGGATGCGTGGACCCTCTCCGGCGAATGAGACTGGTTCTCGCAAAGTCACGGGACGCGACCTAAGAAACTACATTTTAGAAGCAGCCTGCGAGCACCACCTGATCTGGGGGACCCACTTCCCGGGAACGCAGGCTCCCGATAGGCTGCGAGACGGAAGTGGGCGGTTCCAAGCGGCTGAGGGGAAGGTCTGCTTCCGGTAGGGTCGGCGAACCGTCGGCGAGGCGCTGAGGAAGCGGCGGGCAGCTCTGAGATTTTGTAGGACACAGCGGGGAGGAATGGCGGCGGCTTTTCGCAAGGCGGCTAAGTCCCGGCAGCGAGAACACCGAGAGCGAAGCCAGGTAGGACTGCACAGGCCCCATGAACGCTTGTCGGTGACCCCGTGTTCTCTTGCCCCAACCTCGCGGCCCCGGGGTCCTGGCTGCAGCTGTGCATAGATACTGGGTGTAGAGAAACGCGAATGCTGCTGATGGTGCCGGCGTGGCTGGGGCTGAGCCTCGAGTGAGTGGCCATAGATTTGCCCTTTTCTCTCCAGAGAGAGCACCAGCTGCTTCCCATTCCTTGGGGTTAGTCAGACTGACTTACCCTGCAAGGTTTCATTGAGGAAGTTGAGGTCCAATCTCACAGCGCCTGGCAGAAGTTGGAATCTACGTCCACCGCTCAACTCGGCCTGCTGCCTGCCTATAAGGTCCATGACCGAAGAGACTGGTGTTACTAATGTGGTGCCATCATTACGTGCGGGCTTTGTGGTTCACGAGAATCTGCCGCATAATATGTTCTGGTTTGTGTCTCACTCTGCAGTGTTGGTGGGGAAACTGAGGTCTAGAGAGTTACTTGACCGTTCATGAACACTGCATACAGGCAGAATAAACTAGGATTTTGGAGGTGGATGTGTCTGTGTGGAGAGGTTGAATAGATAAAAACTTATATGCGGAATCAATTTATCCATTTGACTGTTCTCAGAAATCACATATCTGATTCAGAAAGGACTTTAGAGATAACTGGTCCATTTTATTTTCCGGATAGGGAAGGCATCTGTGACCGATGGCATAGAACTAAGGCCTCTTAACCACAATAAGTCGTCCTGCCTGATAGCATTTATCATGCATTTATTGTGCATTTTCTGTGCTCAGTAGTATACTGGGAGCAGTAGTAAAGTTTGTCACCTCGTCTGGACAAGGTGAATTTATATGTGAACTTATCTTTAAGATGAAAAAACAAAAGCTCAGATAGGTTATTATTTCTTTGTCCAAAGATGTACAGCTATACTGGCAAGTGGCAGAGACAAAAATCACACCAGGTGTTTTGAATCCAGAGACTGCTAAAAGATGAATAAAGAGGCAACCGTATAAGAAATGCCACATAAAAAAGTGCCAAATACAGGGGGCAGGGATTTAGCTCAAGTGGTAGAGTGCTTGCCTAGCAAGCACAAGGCCCTGAGTTCGATCCCCAGCACCCCCCCCCCCCAAGTGCCAAATACAAATGGGAAAGATAGAGATGAGAGAACATCATGGTGAAACTTGTTCACTAGAGAGCTACTTGGTCTGGGGGATGTACTTCCTTTGAAGACAAAGCTACCACTTTTTGAGCAATACAATAGGCTAGGCACAGCCCTACATGCTTTAAAAGGGTTTCCCCAATCCTACAGTATCCTTATGAGGTGGGCGTTACGGTGAACATTGACTCCCATATTTCCTGTTTGAATACTTTGGACTTTATCCTGTGGGTCTTTCAGTAAGGCAGTGGGGAAGCTGCTGCAGATATTTTGTACAGAGGGGTTAAATGTTATATAAACTATTTCGGATGCATTATCAGTTTTCCTTCTGTAATGCAGATGTACATTCAGGAGGACATAACAAAATTCAGTTTCTGCCTTATTGCTCTTTTGAGCCTTGAGGTTTTGGTTTTGTTTTGTTTTGTTTTTCGAGACAGGCTCTTGCTATGTATTTCAGGCTGGCCTTAAACTCACAATGTACCCCAGGCTGCCTTCCAACTTGTGGCAATCCTCCTTCCTCAGCCTCCTGAGTGCTAGGATTATAGGTGTGTACCACCTGCCATGCCTTCCACCCTTGAGTTTTCTTGCTCTACTCCGTCAACCTCCCTTCATCTACTGTTTTTAAAATAAAAATTACCAGGGAGGGGGAAAAATAAATAAAAAATTACCAGGAAATGTTTTGGGTGTTATTTTAAATACTGAATTATTTATTGTATCATTTGAAAGGTAAAAGATGACAAAAGTGACTGTTAAAAATGCCTCCAAAACTATTATGTAAGTTTATTAGAAGTGTATATACTTCCTTTGAGTTAGAAATTGTTCAGAGCAGAAGAGGATGCACTCTAGTGGTGCGTGGAAGAGCACACACTGTAGCCCCAGACAGAATGGGTTCCAATTTTAACTTTGCCACTTATGGCTCTGTATTCTCTGGTATATCATTCTCTAAACTTCATCCCCCTTCTGGAAAATTGATATAAAATAGTTACTCTTTGTGATTCTTGAGAATTAAATGAGGTTGTGTAATGAGGGTAGCATATTGCTTTGGAACAGTAGACGCCTAATAATTGTGGCCTATTAAGTTAAAGTAAACAAAAGCACCTAGCACAGACTCTGACATAGAGTGTTGAACATATAGTAGCTTGTCCCCTCCAGATCTTTGTATCCTCCAGATTATCTGTGTTTGCATCAGAGAAACTACTTTCTGTCCTGCTCACTTTTTGCTCATACATTATACCAAAGGTCCAATAGCAACAATAAACATGCTGGGTACCTGCTGTGTGACAAGCCATGTGCAGATGCTACTACTTAGAGAAGCTCCTTGAATCCTTCAATAACTTTGCAAAGTACTACTGTTATTAATTAACATTTAGAAAACAGCTCAGAGAAGTGACTTGTCCAAGGTCGCATATTAAAAGGTAAAGCTTAGATTTGATTCCAGGTCTCCAGATTCTAAATTTAGCTCCCTTACCACAGTTGCCTCCCTGTTACTATGTTTTCCCTTCGTAGTATTTTATAAACCCTTGGATTAAGTTGGTAGTAATTTTAGTACAACTGGCAACTGCTTGCTTAGTGCAGAGTCATTGTTGCTTCTTCTCCCTGTCCTTAATAGGCCAAAAACATACTATGGCAGTGCTTGTGACCTGCCTGGCGCCTGCATGGGCCCTCTCATCTTTGGGCAGAGCCCTGGAGGAGGGAGGGAGAAGGAACGGGGTAGTGGGTTGGCTCCAAGGACATGGATTTACTGAGCACTCCAGAGACTTGTTCCCATCAGGTGTCATGTTGATTTGAGCATGTGTTTGCTGAGGAAACTAAGTGCTGTTTTTCTCTTTTGTCTTCCAGCCTGGCTTTCGAAAACATCTGGGCCTTTTGGAGAAAAAGAAAGATTACAAACTTCGTGCAGAGTGAGTCCAGTCTTTCTGGTAGAGGTGCTGCCAAGAAAGTTTACAACATTCCCTAACTTCAACTAAAGTGCCCAGTTTCCAATGGGGAGTGATTTCCTGCCACTGAGAAAATGGCCAAAGCCCTGGCAGCCTGTTGGATAGTTTTCTATGATCCTAAATTTCTCCCTTTGTTTAGACAGAGCATTATTTATTTAACTAGTTGCATTGTAAATGTTTTTTATTATGTTGCTCCAGATAATTTTCTTATAGTGGCTTTGGTTTGCCTCTGCCTTGGTGTTTGAACCAAAAGCTGAATTTTCTTCCCCTTTTCTTGAAGTGTAAGATATAATCTAAAATTCCATTCATTGAGTCTCTTACATCACCATGTTGTGGTGTGGAATGAAAAGATTTGAAAGATGGATTCATGAGACGAAGCGTGGGTGATAATGAATTCTGAAAACATTTTATAAAACAATTATGCCCATTCTTCTTTTTTCTTTAGCATTTTATTTGCAAAATACTTAATTATTTGTTAGTGATACATATCAGCTGATGTCTTTCTTATGCTCTTGGCATGGATGGTGTTGATGGATTAAGTGGCTTTCTGTTGGTCCCAGAAATTTTTGAGGCTAATAGTAATGCTTGAGTGCTATTACTGTGCCAGGCAGTGTTCTAGACTTCAGTATTTACACTCATCCAGCAACCTTCAGGGAGCAGATTACTGGGACCATACTCATTTTACAGATGATATTGGGATACACAGTGGTTAACTAACTTGTTCAAGGTTACTTAGCCAGAAATGGTAGACTGTAGATTTGAACCCAGTTAGGCTCTAAAGTCCACCATTGTAGTCATTGTGCTACTTGGTGCTGTGTAGTTTCTGACTAATACTGGTTATTTGGTTCTGAAACTTGTGTCAGAACCCTGTCTGGGAGTTTGGTGCTTTTTTTTTTTTTTGTCTCCCTGTAGTTATATGAGTGCCACTAAGACAGATGTGGGATGGGTACAGTTAATTACAGATACGACTGGGTTAGGAGAGGACTATAGACTACAGACCCTATAGAGACAGAAGCCCTCCTCAGTGGCAGTGAGTCAGCTCCAGTCATCACTTTGGTGTTTTTGAATTTCATTGTGTGTGAACTTTTAGATGCTTGTAAAGTTTGCTCAGCGTGTGTGTGTGTGTGTGTGTGTGTGTGTGTGTGTGTGTTTCAGTGAACCTTATTTTATCTGCTTTTTTAGTGACTATCATAAAAAACAAGAATTCCTCAAAGCTCTTCGGAAGAAGGCTCTTGAAAAAAATCCAGATGAATTCTACTATAAAATGACTCGGGTTAAACTCCAGGTGGGTTTCTGATGGATGAGTTGGTGTTTTAAGCCCCAAGTGTTGTAAAATAAGGATGGGGACAGAGGTGCAGAGGAAGGATTCTTGGCTTTAATTTAGCCCTTTTCTACTTGGTTCAAGTACTCTTGGTCAGTGTCCAATGTGCAACCATCTCTTCTCGAGCAGCATTCATTTCTACTTCTAGATCTTTTTTTTTTTTTTTTTTTTTGGTGCTGGGGATCGAACTCAGGTCCTTGAGTTTGCTAGGCAAGCACTCTAACCAGTGAACTAAATTCCAGCCCCCCTCCTTCTATATCTTAAATTATTTTGAGTCTGAAGCTGTTCTAAATAGATGGCTGGAGGTGCTACTTGGAATGTAGTACCAACAACCTTGGATTATGGTTACCATGCAATATTTGATTGTCTTTGTCTAACCCCAAGTTATGTTAATAACTTATTAATGATTTTATTCTAATAGGGAATGTGTTTTTTAAATTTGGATTTTAGGATGGTGTTCATGTTATTAAAGAAACTAAGGAAGAAGTAACTCCAGAACAACTAAAGCTAATGAGAACTCAGGATGTCAAATATATAGAAATGAAAAGGGTTGCAGAAGCTAAGGTAACAAATAACTCTTTGTTCAATTTTTATTGTTTAAAAAAGGAAACATATACCTGTGAGTCTTAAATTATCAGTCGATTTCTTCTGGCTTCTTTTTGTTGTTGTTGTTGTTGTTTGTGTTTTTGAGACGGTCTTGCTATATAGTTCAGGCTGGCCTTGAACTCACTATGTAGCCCAGGCAGGCCTTGAACTCATGGCAATCCTCCTGCCTCAGGCCCCCAAGTTCTGGGATTACAGGTGTGTGCCACCATGCCAAGCAAATCATTTAAAATTTTAAAGCACATTTGCTTGTGGTAATGATTTAGGAGTGTATAGTCAGCACATACTCCTATAGTCAGCATATACTGGAATAAAGAATTCAAGTTTGAGGATGGGAGATAGGTTAAATTCTGGCTCTGCCATTTACTTGCCTGATGACTATGGGTGAATTAATGTCTTTGAGGCCGTCATTTCTATTTCATAGGATTGTTGTAAGGATTGAGGGAGTTTTGTGGAGTGCCTCAGCCAGTACCAGGACATGTAGATGATGCTTGATAAATTTTAGTGGTCCTTTCCTTTAAAAGAATGAAACTTCTGGCTGGCAATAATGATGTGAAATGGTCTAAATTTTTGCACATTTATTTGTATATGTACTGTGGAAGCGAGCACTGTAGATTTATTTGTGAGACTCCAGCAGAACCCAATTTTAAGTGAGATATTTTGTATTCTAGAAAATTGAAAGATTAAAATCAGAGCTCCATCTGCTGGATTTTCAGGGGAAGCAAAAGAATAAACACGTGTTCTTTTTTGACACCAAAAAGGAAGGTATGAAATGTTTGACGGTTTCTGGGAAAGTCTGCTATGGCTGTGTCACTCTGTGTTGTTTGGTGTTAGAGACAGACAGTGACTTAAGGATTGTCTTGAATTTTAGTGGAACAGTTTGATATTGCCACTCACCTGCAAACAGCCCCGGAACTAGTTGACAGAGTCTATAACAGACCCAGGATAGAGACTTTGCAGAAGGAAAAAGTGAAAGGAGATCAGACTCGACTTAAGGTAATTTTCTCCATTGTTATACAATTGGGAGTTTGGCCTTACTACATTTTATATATTTATCTGTGGAAAGCTCCTTGAATTTCCTTAGAAAAATGGAAGGAGGATTTGATGATTTGGATGGAGAATAGAGAGCAACAGAAAGGCTACCAGGCAGTATGCTGGAGGGTGTATGGTATACTGTTTAGGTTCCGGCCTTTAGCTCTGGGTTTGAATCCGAGCCCTGACCCTGTTCTTTGTGCTTTTTTTTTTTTTTTTTTTTTTTTTTTTTTTTTTTTTTTTTTTTTTTTGTGGTGCCGAGGATTGAACTCAGGGCCTTGTGCTTGCAAGGCAAGTACTCTAATCACTAAGCTAAATCCCCAGCCCCACTTTGTGCTTTTAATACTTAAAACAGATGCCAACATTAAAAAAAGGCCAAGCAAGGAGGGGACACTGAGGATTTAGGGATGGGGTATACAGGGCTTTGATGGTAAACCTTTAGCAGTGAATACCCATATTAAAAAGTCTTTCATAGTATGCATTCGTAACCAGAATTTCATATCGACTTTTCCTTGTGGTGCTTTCCATCACTGTAACTCGGTTGTGGAGAAGACATGCTTTTCCTCAAAGCCTTCTGGAGTTGAACTCTCACTTCTGACTGATTCATTTTTTAAAAAATGCTGTCAGTGTGTTTCGAGTAGACAGCTGTTCTGTTTTGATTTGAATCATTTACACTGCATCAGTTTTGCTTCCAATGTTTAATTTCACAGCAGTTTTCTCTAGCTCAGAGGCAGCTAAACTTGCTTTAGTAATATAAATACCCCTAATTAGTTTGACTATATTGGGTAATCCCATAAATTTGACAGTCTGTGCAATAAAGTGAAAACAAAAGCTGTCTGAAACCACTGCTGTGAGACTATGCTAGAATCGGTGAATCGTTGAAGTCTGAGGCCCAGTAATATTTCCGTGTATGTAGATAACACTTCCAGCTGAGGAGCTGGCTGACTAGTGTTCTTGTGATAACTCTGATTGTTAATTAGTTGTGTTTTCAGTTAGCTGTGTAACTACACTTCTTGAGCATTTTCTGGTAGCCACTAAGGAGATTAGTGTTCCGTACTCCTGTGTAGCATAGTTCACCAGCTGAGCTCTTGACAAATTAAAAAAGATTTGGGTCTTGCCATTTTTGTCTAGTAGTCTTTCATTCAATTGTTTTGTGTAAAGCAAAATTATTTTTATTCAGAGACTGCTAGTGGGTGAATCTCAAGTCTATAACTTGGAGGAGGTGAACAATCCATGATCAGTTGTATGAGGTCTGTGGATACCTGTCCTCCCACTGAAATTTTGCACAAATAGGTATATACAGGTTGAGCATTCCTAATCCAAAACTCCAAAATCCTGAATGCTTCAAAATTTGAAACATTTTGAGTGCTGATGTGATGCCATAAGTGGAAAATTCCTCGCCTGACCTCATTTGATGGTCACAGTCAAAATGTAGGCACACTAAAAATATTGTTTAAAATTATCTTCAGACTACGTGTACAAGGAGTATTGAAACAAATATGAATTTCTTATTTAAACTTGGGTCCCATTCCAAAACATGAAATTATTTACGTGTAGATCTTCTGAAACCACCCAAAATTCTAAATCTAAAACATTTCTGGTCCCATGCATTTGGATGAGAACTATTCAACTTGTGTGTTATCTCAAGAAAGAATTTGAAGCTTTCATCCATTTCTCAGAAGTTTATGATTTCCCAAAATTGAAGGACCCACTATTTTGTGTGTGTGTGTGTGTGTGTGTGTGTGTG